>PISW01014985.1:0-18739 GCA_004023785.1 Mungos mungo | reverse complement strand
GGCTGGTGGGTGGAGGGGAGAAGGGTGGGGAGTGTGGGGGAGAGGGGTGGTGAGTAGAGGGGAGAAGGATGGGAGTGGAGGGGAGAGGGGTGGGGATTGGAGGGGAGAGGGGTGGGGAGTGGCGCAGGGGCTGCTGGGTAGTGTCCACAGTCCTGCTGCCTCATGGGTCCTGTGCAGAGAGAAGGTGCGAAGCCACCTGAAGTTCTTCATGAGTTCCGTACTCCACGTTGTCAGGGGCCCCCACAGCCGCGCCGGACAGGGCCAGGCAGGGCCGGGCAGACTTCAGACCGGGGCCCTGGTGCCGGCAGGCTTGGAGAACAATGTAAACAGGATAATGTGTGCTCACTGGCTTGTTCTTTCTCCCTCTAAAGTTGCTTGAATTTATATTTAAAAAAAAGACAATTGTGAATATGATTGTGGTTCCTTCATTACACCTCTTGAATAAAGTTCATGTGTTATTTAGAAAAACCAGTGTTTATAGGCTTCAGTCAAGCTTAATAACTTAACATTTTTTCATCAAAAATCCGAGACTTAGTTTTGAGATTCTTACAGTTTCTGGATAATAAAAGTCTCTGATTCTAGACAGGATGAGGGTTTTCTATAAACTGAGGTTTGAAAATGAACATTTACGATTCGTATAGCATAACGTATGCACGTGTGTCCAGATATCTTTGTGCAGAACCTTAAATAATGTCAGTGAGCCCTCGGTGGTGAATCTCACACAGCGCGGCCGGCAGGATGGATAAGGGCTCCCAGACTTGCCGTCTCATTCCATTGAAACCTGAGGCATGTGGGTGCTGACTACTTCCTGGGTGTATATAAATACAGAGCTTGGTTATCATCGGAACCATTCTAGAAGAGAGGAGATTGCCGGGAGCCTGGGGGGCGTAGGGAACTGAGTTTAATGGTTGCTGCTGTTTCCGAGGGAGCCCTTCCAGACCCGTCTGCTAGTGTCGTGTCCCCTGGAGACTGGGAGCCGATCTCCGTCTGGCCTTCCGGAGCTTAGCCGGCGTGCCCTGGGATGACTCAGTTGGCGAGTGACTGGGGAGCAGGACCCCTGGGCCCTTCGTTCCCAGTGACCCTGGCGTCTTTGTCATCCTCAGGCAGGTCCCAGCAGCGGCCCAGGGCGGAGAGTGTGTGTCATCGATGAGATTGGGAAAATGGAGCTCTTCAGTCAGCCTTTCATCCAGGCCGTTCGTCAGGTGCTGTCCGCGCCAGGGACTGTGGTCCTGGGCACGATCCCAGTGCCTAAAGGAAAGCCGCTGGCCCTCGTGGACGAGATAAGAAACAGGAGCGACGTTCAGGTGCTCAGCGTGAGTACAGCTGTGGCCCGCGTCCGTGACGGCGCAGTGGGGGACCTCAGCGGGGTGGCACTGACCTGCACCTTTGCTTTCAATGCCGGTTTTCCCCCTCGTGGGCGTGATGCAGGGGAGTGTGATTTTCTAGGAGTTTGCAGAACTGAAGTCATATGTGTCGTGGGTGAAAGAACATGGGTCCCTGTGGCCTCCATCTGCCGTAGAGCAATGCTGGCCACCAGGAGGGTCCAAGGTGACAGAAGTGCGCTGTCTGCACCGGCCACCTGTCCCTGTTTGTGTTTAAATTAAATAAAAGATCCATTTCTTCAGTCCCATTGGCCATGTGGACAGCACAGCTGCAGAGTCTGCCTGACGGGCTCTCAGGGGCTCCTGGGAGGCGATGCGGGGTTCTGTGGTGCGTCACGGGTGATAGAGTCACCCGACCCTGTGGCGGTGTCTGGGCCAGTGCACGGCCTCTGACGGCCCTGCTGCTGCTTTTCCTTCCCTTTTGTCCGTCTGTGTCCTTCTTCCATACTGTCTTGTGCTGTGCCTCCTTTGTGTCACTGAGAGCTGAGCTCTGCCCATGCCCGCTCCCCCCATCCCACCCCCAGTTTGAACCCAGGCCCTACGAGGGCCCCGGGAACAAGGGAGACCGCACCCTGCCAGCGAGAGCAGGAGGCGAGCCCCAGCTACCCGGTACCACGAGCGCCTGATGACACTGGCCAAGACACCCTCACCGTGTCCCGCCAGCCCCAGTGGGCCATCCACGTGTTGTCTTCAGAGTCTGGGGGGCAGGGTCAGAGCAGCCCGGCTTGGAAAACTTGGCGCATTTCTGCCTTCTTTCCTTCACTTAGTAAATCTTGACGAGCTTTGCCGTGAAGGGAGTCGTGATGATGAGCAGGACCGTGTCCCCCGCGTCCGGAGCGGACATGCTGGTGCGGGGCTGGGCCGCAGTGGTACGGGCAGACAGCTCAGTGACATCAGATGCTGAGAAGTGTGGAGGAGATCCCGGGGCACCGAGGTTGCTGGTCGCTGGGCCGGAGGTGGCTGGGGGGCAGGCGCTCACCAGGGACTCTCGGGAGCTGACGGCCCCGCAAGGCCACGTGCTCAGCCAGGTCTGTTAAGTCCGTGGGCGCTTGTCTTCCGGTTCATGCTCTTCTGTCTCTTTACATGGCCTTGAGTTAGGGTTTGCAGTTGTGTTCCTAAAGTTCCCGTGGAGATAGAGGCACTGAACCCGGAGAGGTAACAAAGGACCAGGGGTTGTCCGGTCACACAGCTCCCAGGGCGAGGGTGGGAGTGACTTGTGTGAAAGCCCAGGGACTGGCTGTCCGCAGACCAGTGCAGTGTGCAGGCCCCCAAGTGGGATCGGGGGAGCTGGCTCTGCTGTCCAGAGCGAAGCATTGTGATCTTGCACTAATACCGAGTTTCCGCTCTAACACTGGAAACTACGCTCTGGGCGAGGCAGTCATTGCTCCTAACGGTGTGTGGTGTGTAAAGTGGTCAGCTGGTGGCTAATTATGTGAGAGATCGGGGCTTACACACCCCGATATCCTTCTCTTTCTTGTGTTCCTTTGGGGCTTGCATAATCTCTCTGTTTCCGTTTTACGTGGAGAATCTCATTTTCCGTAGGTGCAGACTTAGGGCTTGGATTAGATGCTTCTGGCATCTTTCTAACACGCACTAGAGTTCTCCAAATCCACGTTTGAGAGCATCCTCTGTATGCAGCCCTTAGGCCAGCAGCACGTGTGATGCATGTCCGCTTCCCTCGAGAAAAACGGGGGGAAGCAGAGAAGGGAGAGAATCCTGCGAGCGGAAGGCGTGGGGAGAGGTGTCCCGAAGGATGTGGGTCTTGGGTGGGTCTTTGAAGGAGGAAGTGGAGAAAAGAAGGAAGAGAAGGAAGACCGTTCCGGGTAAGGCAGTAGGTTCTGCACAGTCAGGCGGGCGGTCTCTCCTTGCTAGGTAAGGCGGAGTAGACACACATCTCCCTGTGTCTCCTGTGAGGTGTAGCTAGAACCGTTGACATTATGCATGAAACAAATGTGAGGAGACCTGAAGCGTGGAGAAAAGGCGGCACACTGGCCAGGAAGCTCAGCCAGGGGCCGACGCCACGGACACAACTGAGAATCTCTTGTCCTGCCGGGAGCCAGGAAGAGCAACGTGAATGGAAGTGTCCACATGTGCCAACGGCAAGGTGACACGGATGTTGGGATTGCAGGGGGCGGAATTTAAAGCGGCCGTCACAAAAATGCTTCCATGATCAATTGCTAACACATGTGAAATACAAGAAAAATAGGAAGTCTCAGTGAAGAAATTGAAAGGTTTAGCAAAGATATGGAAGATATAAAGAAGAATCAAATAAAAATTTTAGAACGAAGTAACTGAGATAAGTCTCCGGAAGGACTCCTCAGCAGAACGGAGACAACAGAGGAAAGAACCGGTAAACCTGAAGGTAGAACAATAGAAATTGCCCAACAAACAAACTGGGGTGGGTGGGGGTGGGGGTGGGAAAACAGAGCCTCAGGGACATGTGATACTATAATAAAAGATCTAACACTCCTGTCATTGGAGGATGGTCTTGGTAATTTAGAAATGTCTGTGCTGGTGTGGGTATTGACATTTGCCTTCCTGTTAATGTTTCTCTTTCAGAAGTTAGGTTAAATTTTTTTCTCATGTCTTGTAGAGTTTTCTGGTCTCTAAGTGTGGCCACTGAAAAATGTTTTTAATTTATTTCATCTTTGCTTATTTGAGTGTAATTACATTAATGCTGCAGCGGCAAGAGAGGAAGGTCTTCTTGGAACCACACGGCTAGAAAGAGTTGTGTGCTCTGTTTTCCTAGTTCTCTAGTAACACGAAGAAAAGATTTTATCCTGCTGGTCACTTCCTGAAAACGCATGCGCACACATGCATGCACGCACACACGCACACACACGAGCTTGGTTGTCTTCGTGGCACTTAGAAAGCAGATTTCACTTTTATTTCCTTGGAGATGTCTGCTGGATGCAAACGCTGGCGAATGCTGTCTGCTAACGGGACGGGACAGAAGAGGCGGCTGGAGCCTGGAACGTTCCTCTAGATGCCGCTGTGGCCGTGAGCCACTGAGCTCCGGACTTGGGTTCTGCGCCTGGTCCTGCAGACCCACCAGTGCACAGACTCCACAGCCCCCTGCTGGGTGCGCCCTGTAACCTTCGTGTTATCGGCGAGAGGCGGCATCGCACGTCCAAGGTCTCGGTCGTGGCACAGCGAAGGTTCACGCCTCTGTCTGTCTGAGTCCCAAGCCTGAGTGGTAGCATCATGCTCTACTGTTGACTTGGTTGGCAGGTGTGATTCACATGATTTTGCTAAAAAAAGTCTCAGATTCCTAGAAATTATTTGGTTTTTCAATACTATATATAAAATGTTACTATAACTAAAATCAATGCCACTCTCCTGAATTCAGAGCCATTTACTTCTTTTCTTCCATAAAGCAGTTTTTATGCTTTTAATTTTTATCTGTGGATTACAAGATCACAAGAATAACAGGAACTACATCCCAATTTCCTTCCGTTTTGGAAATTCTTAGGCCTCTTCTTGGTCCTGCCGTGGGGTGTTAAGCAGGGCATTTAGTCTCACCTGGAGTTTGAGGCTGCCCTGCGGGTGCGTGGGTGCCTGCAAATACAGGAGCGAGAGACCATCTGCGCACCTCTGGGTGGAAACTTGGGTAGCCTGTTGTAGAAGTTGACGGGCTAATCCTGAAATTCTCACAGAGATGGGAAGGACCCAACCAGAACAGTCCTGAGAAAGAACGATGTTGGAAGACCCCTACTTCCTGATTTCAAAATTTGCCACAGCCTGCAGTGACTGAGACCCTACAGTCCTGGCTGAAGGCTGAACACGCAGCTCAGTGGATCAGGACTAAAAGTCCGAAAACAAACACTTACGTCGAGGATCAGCTGATTGTCAGCAAGTGTGCCGAGACAACTTAATGAAGAAAGAATCGTCTTTTGGCAAATGGTGCTGGAAAACTGGACGCCCTCAAGGAAAAGAAGGCAGTTGGACACTGACATCACCCACCAGAATTAACTCAAAGTGGATCCCAGGCCTAAATGTAAGGACTAAACTCTATAGTTCTCAGAAGGAAATTTTTTGTAAACTTGGGTCAGGCAGAGTCTTATTTGATACAGTGTGAAAATAATGCTTGGTTTGGAACCTTTAACCTTTGAGAAAAAAGTAGAGCTAAAGGGATTGGATGTGGGAATAATCCGAATTTTAGGTTCAACAACGTAAAGACACAACATGAACAGACGAGTAATAACTTTGCATGTGTGTTAACATGTAATACTGAGGGCTGTTGAATTTCTTTCCGTAATCCCTTACTAGGAACTTGTCAGGGCCCTCCCCACAGTTTCAGGGAAGAGATGTAGTGCATGTGCAGTGCGGGGCATTGTCCCCGCCGCCTGTTCCTGTATCTGAACACTCACAGCTTCCCTGATGTCCGGGTGCTCAGGTTGTTGTTGACTGCTCACTCTCGGGCCCTTCTGTGGCCCCCAGAGGCAGGACAGAGAGCAACGTGGATGCTTAAGATGATCAGAGTCTTCACAAGTTTTATTTTACCGCTCAGCTACATTTCAGAGAGCCTGCTCAGCTTGCTGAGCGCCAACCGCCATGTGCCAGAAACAGGATGAATAAGATGCCCCTCTCCCCATGGACTTGGGGTCTGAGCTTCACAAAGGGCCACTGGACGAGACAGGGGCCTCAGGGCTCACCAGGCTTCCTTTCTCTTGAGACTTGAGTGGGGGCTTCCTTACTTCTTGCGTTCTTTCTTCCTCAGCTCCTCTGCTGCACCCAGCGCCCTCGCCTAGGTAGCCTCCTGGCGGAGACCTTGTGCAGCCAGAATTCTGGTGGTTGAATAAAAGACAAGGATTGTGCGTGCAGGGGAGGACCCCTGAGGTGGTCAGATGATGCTTTGCTTGTTCTCGGGTTGGGAACCTGCCTTCGGTGCGCCAGGAACGGAGTAGTAATAACTGAACACCGTCGACAGTTTCACGTAGACCTCCTACTGAGGGAGTTTCAGAGGCCATCTTCGGGGAATCAAAGCAGGAGTAGCAAAATGTTAATGTAGGTTCTTTGCATCGATTACATTTTTAACACAAAGACATTCTCAAAATGAATCTTTGTCAGTTTTTATTTTTTCTATGGAATCAGGGCTTGGAGAGCGCCCTCGGCGTCTTGGACATACCACCTCCGCCCCTGCTGTGGCACCCGTACCCTGTGCAGCTCCTGCGGAGGGACCGGGGTGGGGTGGGGGCTCACGCACTCCTGGGTGCTGGAGGTGGGGCGTGCTCGCTGACCAGGGGCCTGGTGTGGAGTTGAACTGTGACCTGGCGGGGCCTTGCAAGCTGGGTCCTGAGACCAGGGTGGCCCTGTGATCATGACTGGGATGGCTTAGATGGTGAGGCACTTCCCAGAAACATGGAACTGGGCCTGCGTGGCCTGTAGGTGCTCCTTTTTATTCCCTCTGGAGCCCCACGCCTGTCCCATCCCCTTTCGCTGCCAGCCTTGGCTGTGCCGCCTGACCAGCCTCTGCTCAGACCCAGCACTGGGGTCAGGGGTTTCTCACCTTCCCAACCTTCCCTTCCCAGGCCCCCTGAGATTTACGGAGTAGAGACCGAGCCTCCCTCCTGCCCCAGGCTCCCTGCAGACGGGGATTCTGCTACCCGTGCTTGCCTCACAGCAGCCCGCATTCACAGCTGAGCGCCAGGGGGACTGTCCCCTGCACAACTGGAAGAGTCAAATGCCCACAACCATCCGGTGCTTCTTTAAATGGCCGGATGGAGAACCCGGGTCTCTGGGATTGTCCAGGCAGGAGTGTCTGGAGCAAGCAGTGCTTCTCCTTTCTCACCCTTGCAAAGCTGGCATTAATTCTTCCCCTCTGGTCCAAGTGGTCCCTAACTTTCCTCCCCCTCCACCTATGTCTCCTGCACTCTCCTTCGAAGTTCTGTCTTTGCTCTGCGCCCCTCTCTCCCAGCTTGGCTCCTGCGTTATAAATCTTACATTTCTAGGGGAAGTGGCCCCAAGTGCCACTCATCTTGGAATCTGCACTCTCACAGACCCTGAGGGCAGAGCCTAGGGGAGTTCCTGAAGTGGGGGGCAGGGAAGGGATCCAGTGGCCCCTCTCCACTAGCAGAGTGAGGTCCCTCGCAGCCTCCCCCTGTCCTACGTTCACATCAGCAGACTTCCTTGAATGCAAACAGCAAAACGGGACTTTGGCTAATTACAGCAAAAACAGCAACAAAAAGCCTTGCGAGGCTGTGTGGCAGTCTCTCCCCAAGCTGGAGCAGAGCTGATGGTCCTTGTGGGACCAGAGCAACAGAGCAAGGACGAGGGCACCTGTCCTTGGACTTCGTGTTAGAGGTGGTGGCCTCGCCGTTTGCTGCTTGACTTGCTCCTTTCAGGATTCGGGTTCTCAGGAGGACCTCCAGGCCCGGCTCCAACCCACTGACCATGAGCTAGTTTCCTAGGCGATATAGTCTCCCGGAGGAAGGTCACGGTGCTCCTGGGGGGGGGGAGGGGTGCCCACGGGGGCGGAGCTCACCTTGCATCTCCATCACACGTTCATTGAGCGCCTACTGTGTGCCAGTGCACTTCCTGCAGGGCGCAGGCCCGTCTCAGGTCCACCAGCACCTAGCCTGGGGCTCTCCAGATGCACTCACTTCTTCTCCCCATGATTCTTTGCTTGGGACTTTGTCTGGGTGACCTCCCATGTGCACCTGTCAAAATTCAGTCCAGTCCAGCCCATGGAAGCCTTTTCTCGCCGCCCACCCCCTGCCCCCGCCCCTTGCACCTCTCCAGAGTTGCTCTCCCGGACAGTGACTCGCTGTCCACATCTGTCCCTCGGTTCTGCCCTGCCAGCTCCATGAGGTCAAGTCCCTATCAGAGTCCTCTCTCTGTCCCTGGCACCTTGCATGGTTTCTGGTCGCCGCCCCGTTGATGTTGAGTGGATGTGCATGCTTATACTCATCAGGACTGCACTAGTAAAGGAATGGAAAATGAAAACAGGTCACCAGCTAAAGTGTGAATGAACTCCTGGTTCCTTTGTGAACCAGAGGGTTCAGCGGGAGCCTGGGGGCGGAGTTCTGGCCTCTGCTGTAGCCCCGGCTACCTCCGAGAGCTCAGTGGGACCCCTGCACTCCCCGGACCTTGCTTCCCCTCCTGCCGATGGAGAGTTGGCTGATGTCAGAGGCTCCTCGCCACACTCTGCTTTTCTATGTGGCCTAGATTACTGACCCCTGGGGCTTCCCAGAGTTCGGGTTTGGCCACTCTTGGTGGGCTCCTCATAGGCGGTTGTCCTGGTTCAGGTCAGGTCGCATCCCACCTGCATTCACATCGACCCAGAACCCCGTGCGGGGGTCTGCTCATGGCTCTTCGTGGTTAGAGCCCACTTCCACTGTTTGAGCCATCACTTTGTAGAAGTGAGGGTGGCATTCGACCTCGCCTGTCCCGTCTTCACAGCGCTCCGGGCCGGGGCTCCCTCCCGAAGCCACAGAGCCTGCCTTCCCAGGCCCTCCCCGAGGAGCCCTGCCTCTCAGGGGAGGGACAGCGGGAAGGGACGCTGAAGCCTTCTGTCTTGCTCCCTCCCACAGGTCACCAAGGAGAACAGAAACCACCTTTTGCCGGATATCGTGACGTGTGTGCAGAGCGGCACGCAGTGAAGACGGCTCGCGTCCCTGCTTCGTGCCCTTGAAGATACGGTCTGGCTCGCGGGGCCTCCTTGGGGCCCTGCCTGTCCAGGACGTAGGCCGTCGGGCCCACGAAGCCTTATGGACTTTTCCGGAGAAAGCCTGACAGCTGTTCTCCAGAAAATGTTTAAAACATCAGTGAGCCTTCACGCAGGACTGGCGCTCCGCGATCAACAGTCCACCGTGGCTTCTTTGTGCCGAGGGGGTTCTGTTTATTTCCCCTTGCAGTGGTGCGTATGATTTTGGTAAACTGTGGAATGGGAAATGGCTGTCGGAGTATTAGATGGCACCTGCCCCCACCGAAGTTGAAAAGCAGGTCCCTGGGAAGGGTGAGGGCAGTGGCCGCGACCGAATCCATTTTGCACGTCGTGAAACCGGATCCCACTCCAGGCATAGCCGCGGCTCAGAGCGACACTGGTTATTTGGTTTGTAAAAATAGTTCAGGAGAAAGCCAGTTTAGGGCCTCCCTGCCCATCTCATTGGTTTGCTTGTTGCTTAATAAAATAAAAATAAATATGTTGGTGCAAACACGTGAGCCCTGTGTGGGAGGAGGAGGTCCTCAGAGATGTTGGCAGTGCTCCGGGCTTGGGCCTGTGGGTTCAGGTCAGGGCCCCCACTTTGACCACATCAACTTAGTCGTTCCCTTAAACCATTGCAGGCTCCGTTTCCCTTCCAGAATACAGGGGATGGGATGAGGGTCGTCCAAGGAAGGCGATGCCGTGGCATGGAGGGAAGGTGGCAGCGGTCGTCTGTGTGATCCCCTGGGGAGGGCCCAGTGCCGGGAGCTGGGGCTGTGGAGAGTAGTGTAGGAAGGTCAGGTTCAGGCTGTCGCAGGGCCGCTGTGGAAAACTTGGCAGATGGTCAGAGGGTTGGTACTATAGTGACATATTAGCATGGTGCTTCTAGGGCCTTCATCTGGTGAGGATCTGTGAATCTCCAGGATATTTTGGCAACTAGCCTTCCTTCCAAACCCAGCTGGCATGGATGCCAGGCATGCCCCTGTCTGTGATGGTGGCTGGTCTGAGCGTGCGGAACGAGAGGTTCTGACACTGGGCGCACTGGACAGTGCAGGGAGCACTTGCATCTCAGAGCCAGGACGCTAGTGGGGGTCCTCTCCTTGGTGTTTCCCCAGGGAGCCTCCCGGAGCTTGGTCTGCTTGTGCTGAGCCTTTGAGGGGCCACGTCTGAAAGGCCTAGCAGATGATGAACTAATCTCTCATTATGGATTCAGAGTGTGGAAGAGGGTGTCTCTGTCCCACTGTCCATGCCTGGTTGGGTTGTTTGGGCTGTCCGAGCTCATGGTGTCTGACAGGCTGGGTGTGACCTGGACCGGGCTCGCCTGACCCAAAGGAGCACCACACACACTGTCCGGACACCCCACTGACTCAGGGGGCAGAGGCTTCCCAGAGCCCCGGGAGCCTGGCCCCTGCCTCAGCCTGCTCCCCTCCAGGCCCACAGTCCTGAGGATCTCCACACGGCCTCAGGTAAACAGAGAGGGGACAGGCTGGGGAAGTGTCACCTATGTGCCCCTGAAAATAGCCCCAACACCAGGCCTGGTGCAGCTGGTCTGCCCTGGCCGGAGGGAGCCCCGTCCCAGGGAGCCTCTACTGGCCCTGCGGGAAAGGCCCGTCCACCGAAATGCAACAGGACATTCTCCTCCCTGCTGCTTGTCCTTCTGAGCTGCTTTCAGTCACGACTGTGTAGAACACAGATTCTGTCCTAAATTAGAAGGGAAGCTAATGAGATTTCCTGCAAGAAGGTAAAATTGCTAGTTTGAGGGCACCGAGAGCTGAAATCAGATGTGCTGTGGAGGCCGAGAGTGCCCAGTGTGCAGAAGAGATTCGGGGCGGCTGCCAACCTGTAGAGGGGAGCGCAGGTTTCTGGACCTCTCTTTAATGGTAAAGAAACGTGCCTTTGGTGGTAGATACAGACGTTGAACCAAGTCTGTGTGGCCCCAAAGTTCTTTCCACTCCTCCCACTGCCTTCCTGTTGAAGCTCTCTGTCCTTTTCCTGTGCATCCTGTGCCCCCGATCTCGGGGCCAACGCTTCACTGTGATAGATTGCAGCAACTATAAACATTTAGTGTTGGCTCTGGCAGGTCCTTAAACAATTACTGGATTACTTTGTCAGAATGACCAGGGGCATGTATGAAGGTATTAGAAACCTTCCCTGTGTTTTAAGAAATTAAATCTAATAAAGGATAATGCAATGGTCTGAATGTCTGTGTCCCCCACAAATTCGTTTGTTGAAGTCCGAGTCCCAGTGTGATGGTGGTAGGAGGTGGGGCCCTCGTGAATGAAATTAGCGCCCTTATAAGAGATCGAGGAGGGCTCTCCCCTCCGCCTTGTGGGGACGCAGTAGGATGGCCATCTGTGAACGGGAAGCAAGCTCTCGCCAGGCCCTGAATCTGCTGGCGCCTTCATCTTGGGCCTCCCAGCCTCCAGGACCATGAGAAATAAGTGTTTGCCATTCCAGCGCTCCCCCCCCCCAGTCCATGTTATCAGATCAGATGACTTCACAAATGACTCTAACCGAGGACTGAACGTGTGCAGCCTGTAGAGAGTCATTCCGAAGTTTAAAGGAGGAAGAGATGCGGAGGCAGAACACCGCTTGAGGCCCACTTAGCACAGGCCGGGACTAGGACTGAAGCTGAGAGGGTGGATCCGTCTGTCCTGGTGCCTCTACCCGAGATGAGGCGCTCAGAGAGGAAGGGGTGTGGGGGCAGGGGTGTGCTGACGTCAGGGGCTCCCCTTTCCATCTGAGTTTGAAATAAATGCCTACTTTTCAAAGCCAGACACCTAACAGATAGTTGGGTCTGAGGCCAGACTTGGAGGAAGAATTCACCTTGAAAAGCACAACCTGGACACATGCATTGCTTGTGTGAAGGGTGTCAGCTGGAATCACACGGTTGGATGGGACTGAGCAGAACCGATTTGGAGGATGAGTTACTGAGGCTTCTTCCCTCCCTCTTCCCCAGAGCAGACTGCACCACCAGCCCCTGAACCCACATTAAAAAAAAAAAAAAAAAACGTGCAGGGATGGACAAGTCTCTCAAATTCATGGGCTATAATCTGACTGTCACGGCTTACAGTACAGTTGCAAGTTCAGGGGCCCACTCCATTCTCATCCCCCAAGTCATCGGCTGTGGTAGGGGGCGATGGTCGTCCAGAAAAGGTGGAATGGCCCTTTCCCCTCCCTCTCTTCCTGTCTTGGAATTCATGGAGCTTGTGTCTGTAGAGATTGCACGTGTGTGTGTGTGTGTGTGTGTGTGCGCGCACACGTGTGCCTGCTGATGGTGGGTGCTATGTCCCCGGAGCATAATGACTTGGACAAAACCTCTGGACAGTGGAGGAGGCCTGAGGGGCTGAGGACACAGGGGCTGCACCGCGCACGTCATGGGCAAGGAGAAGCTGGGGCATTGAGTGGTTTTAGGAAACGACTTGCCAGACAGATGGCTTCAGCACCCAGTGCAAAGTTTAGAATCGATAATGCCAGATTAGCCCCATGATTTATATCAAATCAAGCACCCACTATAGTGTTTATATCCCCTTCAGAGGAGACATCATTTCGTTTTGCGCCCAAATGCAAATAACAACCCTTTGGTTGTCTGCCGGAGAGGTCACCTTAGGAATATCACCTTTAAGTGGGGGCTAATCCAGTGTTTTGCAAGGAATACCCTGACGGACAGCCGCCTGGCTGTGGACCAGATTGACAGGCCTGTGTGTCGTCGACGGAAAGATCGCTTACCACAACGTAGAGAAAAAGCGTGGCTGCATTGTGGACTGGCACGCAGAGCCCTGGGGGGAGTCTAGCCCTGTGTTTCCCTCTGTGGGTGCACACTCCTGGGCACACGAGTGTGTGCACGTATACCCACTCCCAGCATGCACACCCAAGATGATTTTACTCTCTCAGAGAACGCACACTTGGATTCAGATCCGAGGACTTTGGCCTTAACTGTTGTCCACAAACCATAACTAACCAACCTTCTCTGCTTCCTCTGCGCTGAGGGCCAGGACCAGCAGGCAAGTCTGCGGTTGGTTAGAGAAGCCGCTAGCGAACCCACCAGCAGAGAGACATGCAGGAGCCCAGGGCACTCTGGGGTCTCATTACATTGACGGGCTCTACCTGTTGGTTTTCCAGCTCTTTCAGGAGATTCATTTCCTTTATTGTTTTTTTGGTTTTTTTTTTTTTTAATATTTTTGAGAGAGACAGAATGCAAGAGGAGGAAGGGCAGAGAGAGAGACACATACAGAATCCGAAGCAGGCTCCAGGCTCTGAGCTGTCAGCACAGAGCCCAGTGTGGGGCTCGAACTCACGAACTGGGAGATCATGACCTGAGCCAAAGTCGGACGCTTAACTGACTGAGCCACCCAGGCGCCCCCGGAGATTCATGTCCTGTGGCGCACAATGGCTTTCTGTGTCTCTTGCTTCTGGATGCCCATGGGGTGGTCAGCTTACATCAGGCTAACTGCTGCCGGGCATGTGTCATTTTTCTTACGGAATTCGTGGAGATGCCCTTTGTAGGGAGGCCACGCCCACAGCTCAGGGCCGGGCATTTAGTCTGGAGGGCTTGGCTGTAGGGTTGCCCAGGAGGAGTTGCCCAAGAGGACTGCTAGCCAAGTTTGGTTTGGCCAACTTCGAGAACTGCAGTAAGGTTATATCAGCTCTCATTAACCTGTGTTGAAATCAATCATAACCAACTTTGTATCTCCAGGGATCACTGATTTGAGAACAATGTACCGTGTCTCTGCTTATAGAGCCCACCTTTTATTATTAATTGGTAATTCTTGTTTTGAAACAAGAGAAAGTATTACCGTCTACTTCCAGGGGGAAGGAAATTCTCGGCCATGCCCTCCCCCACTCCCCGCACTTCCAAATCCTCTGTTCCTTGAAGAAACTTGTAGACCTGTTTCCAAAAGAACTGTTTCTAACTCTTGCCTTTCCAGAAGGGCTGGACCACAGGCCAGTGATGATATTCTCCATGGACCCCCTCACCCTCCCTTATGGCCCCAAGGAGCCGGTTTCTCCTTTATTCGATGGGAAGTCTTCAGCTGGGGAAAGTCCCAGAATTTGCCCAAATATCATTCTCACAAGAAAGGCTGCAAAAGAATTCAAACAACCAGAGACAGCAATAACTGTAAACATTTTAATTCCAAAAACGAAGGCGTGTGCAAGTGTTCGGTGACACGGGAAGGATCGCTCGGCTCGGAAAGCCAGCGGCCATTCCCGTGCGTGTACGGAGCGCCGGGCGAGGCAGGCCTGGCTCGCGGGAAATCGCCAGGCTAGAGCTGAGCAGCATGTGATTCCAGATGGCTTCCCATGCTCCCGCAGGCCTCGATGTCTAAACGTGGGTTGCTAGCATCGTTGGGTCTGTCATGGACACTTCAGACCTGACTCATGCATTACCACGTTTCTTGCAGGAAAGCTGCCGCCGGCTCATACTTACTTAACGTTGGCATGAATGTTATAAAGAGGTGAGGTTTTCCTTATGCGTAGATTTAACCCTACTGCGTTTGAGCAGCGCGTGGTATGGTGGGTGCTGCTGTCCCTTTAACGTGGTAACAGTGATGTATAAAAGGCCAATTATTAACATGCACTTGTCTTAGTTTCTGCAGGGCAGGAAAGAGCTATTTATGCCCTCTACTTACTCTAAGATATTACATGGCTTTTGTTAGAATTTTCAAATTGTGGAAAGTGTGTTGTGCGTCCCACATCTGGGGGGCTCCGGGACGGGGGTGGGGGGGCTTGGTCCCAGAACCCGAGGGAGAGTCACTGTGTCCCAGAGCAGTTCTCGTTTCCCCCTGGGGGGCGGGGGGGCTCCTGGCCAGCCCCGCCCCTACTGCTCATCGGAGGCACTTTGCTGGGAAGCCGTGTCGTCCAGGCCCATGTCCTCCTGGCTCGCTCTCCTGCATACTAGGCCCCCGTTCTCTGCCATGGCCTCAGCCAGACGGCGGTCGCGAAGCTGCCCCTGTTCGGTGGCCTCGGGGGGTTCACACGGCTCAGAGAGGTGCTGCCAGAGAGAAGGGAGAAGCAGGGGGCTCAGCAATGGGTACTGGGGTGGACTGGGGGCTCTGCACATGGGGACCTTCCCTGGGTCATGTGGCCATGCTGGGAACATAGGCCCTCAGGGGAGAGGTCACCGCGTGCCTGAATTTCCAGAGTTCTGGCCAGTGTCTCCCCCCACCCCCACTTCCTCCCTGGCAGGAATGCTCAGCACGGCAGGTTTGCACCTGAACAGTAACATGGATGGCTATTTATCCTGGGCACACAGAGTGCCAAGGGCCCAAGCATCCTGTTGGAAAGAGAGAAACAGAATTTGCCAGAATCCTAGAGCCACACCCATAGCTGGCATCTTAAACAGATTGAGCAGTGGGAGAAAAATGCACTAATGTGGACATTTTTACGAGAGCAGTTTGACTAGACCTGTAGTTACCGAACTAAACCTAGTTACCACTCCTGAAGGAGGCAGCCTCCTTGCTCCTGGCCGGCGTGGCCTGGGGGCTGCAGAAGGCCCGCCCAGGAAGACCCCCACCAAGGCCCTTCGGAGGGGGTTCCTGCCGCCCATGGATCCAGGGCTGGGAAGGCACCTGCTTCGTGGATGTGGCCCCCATCAGCCCCCTCTGGACAAGTGCCCAGAACCGAAGCCGGGCAGGCTGTGACTCCGGTGCTTTTTAGAGCAGGGTAACATGTCAGCCTTCAGAAGGAGCTCGGGAGACCTGCAGTGTGACGCCCACCTGTGCCCTGTGCCTCCTGTCCTCGCCTCCCGACCGCCGGGTGGGGAGTGTCCGTTTACTCACCTTCTCTCCTGTGAAGCTCAAGTGCTCGCTCGCGTCAGCTCGCCTGGGGCTCTGGGTCAGTAGTGGTTTGCTTAGGGAAGTCCCTCAACCTCTCGTTTTCTAGCTTTTAAATACCCGAGTAGATGGCCACACGTTTCAAATTAAATCTGGTGAAAGGAATCGATGATAGTCTAACACGAATGTTGACGTGTGTCCTCTCCTCTTCCTCAGGCCAAGGTGACGTGATGAGAGTGTGGAGAACGTGACCCTGCTCTGGGGGTGAGTGGATCCGCTCACATCCTGGGGTCAGGGCTGAGAGAACAATTCAGCAGGCATCCGGTGCCCTCGGCACCGCCTGCTGCCATGTGATCTCCTACGGGACGTGTGCTGTGTGTCCCGTCTGGCTCTGAGCACGGCCAGAGCACCTCCTGTCTGGGAACCCTGTGGATGAGGGGGTGGGCGTCTGCAGGCAGAGGGATGTGGGGGCGTCAGCAGCCCGGGGCCCACACACCTGCCTTGGCCCACAGGCCTGGCCCTGTGCCCCCCTTACCCGTGTGGCCTGGCTGGCGGCCCGGGCCGAGGGGCCCATGACGATGTTGACACTGCTGGACGACTGGGTGTCACTGGTGTTGCCCCCCTCCGCGGCAGACAGTCCAGAAATGACCAGAGCGCTGGAGAAGCTCCTCTTGCCGAAGAGGAAGCTCAGGGTGGAGCTGGTGGACGAGCCCAGGCTGGACCTGATGAGTGCCTCGGCCCGCTCACGGACACTCAGGTGGCCCGTGGTGGTGACCGGCGGGGGCTGCGAGTGCAGGGATGCGGCCGAGGTGTGGAGGGACAGCCGGCTGCCCGAGAGTCTCTGGGCCAGCTCGTGGACTGACGTGGACGTCTGCAGGAAGGCCTGGTGGCTTTCTAAGATCGGGCCGGACGAGCTCAGCGCGGGCGGCCTTTGGCTCAGCGCCTCATGTGCCTGGACAGACTGGCTCCTGCCTTTCCTCCTGCCTTTAAAAGAAAGCAGAACCGGTTGCCATAGCAGGTGCTTATCAGCATCAAGGTTGGTGCATCGAGACGGGCGGCTGGGCCCCAGGCGGGTCCACCATTGTCAAGGCTGGGATGGCCCCACCGGGGATGCCGAGAACTTGGCTTGAGCCAGGAGCCCTCGGCAGCCCCGGACCAGTGGAGGCGTTGCCACTGGGAGCAGCGGTCAAGGTAATGGACGCAAGTCCTACCAACTGCCTTATGGACACAGTTCTACCAACTGCCTTATGGACATGTCTCCCGTAGCCCCCACAATGTAGGCGTTCAGTTGATAAAAATAGAGGGGTGAAGAGGTGTACCTCTGAGGCATTTTCTCATATTCTGTCTCAGCCCAAATGTCCAAGTTAGTAATTCTGCATCTGGTGATGCTAAAATACTTATGTATGTGTAGAGGAGGCCCGAGAAAGGGACATGCCCTTGAGAGAGAGCGCCTCAGGGACCATATTAATGTGGGGATCCCAGGGGTCCCCTCCAGCCCCCCTCCCCTCTGTGGCTTCTTGGCTGGAAGGGCCTCTGCCTCATGTGGACCCAGTGCCGAGTAGACAGCGGGATGGGTGGAGGGTGCCCGTCTCCACAGGCGTCCCCACCCACTCCCTGCCCACCGGCTGGAGAGACCCACCCACGCAGGACCGGGAGGAGCGTGGGCAGCCCCTGTCCTGGCACTCTCTCTGGGGCTGTGGGCCACCCCATCCATCCACGCCCAAGGCTAAGTTACTCTCGTGGAGGGAAAAACAGGGCAAAAAGGACTCTGACAGATCAGAATTAGTAGAGACGGTGATTTGTTAGTTTATTCAGAGTCTGACAAGGCCAAACATCTGTCTGTGATTTATACGTAATGCTGATTGCCGTCCAAAAATACTCCACATCCATCCGCAAGTCGCTGATTTTGACGCTGGACGTAGACCACCTGTGCTTGGTCGGGGAGCACGTCAGCTAATCCCAGAAACAAAGGGACGAAGACCCATCTGTCTGTCCAGGAGGACTGGTCTGTGTTTTACGAAAGGGAACGTGCCTCCCCCCCACCTCGTGGCTTCGGTCATTCTCATTGCCTTTTGTTGTTACCGTTGCTCTTGATTTTTTAAAATTAATTTCGCAAGGGGAACAAGTAAGCAAACCATGCTAAATTCATCTATGCTGCTCGGGATAATTATTTTACAATTTAACTTCCTTTGCCAAGACTTCATTATCAAATTCGGAATGTTTGTAGGGAAAACCTCCTTAGGACCTGGGTTGAAATACCATAGACATTACCCTTCTTGGTTCATTAGGCTGGCCCCATCCCTTCATCCTTGGTGGTTCTCCGGCACATTCTGGTGCACCTCCTTACCTATGGGGCAGCGTAGTCTTCCAGCCTGGGATTCAGAGTAGTTACGGATTCCTAACTGCTCTCCCACAAGGAGGTCACCAGCCTCCACAGGTACCAGTGCCCTTCCAGCTGGTACAGCTGCTCAGCGCAGCGAGGAGACTGCAGGCTGTCGGGCCATGTAGTGAGTGCTGGACCCGTGGCGGGCAGCAGATGCACAGTGTGGCAGGCTGGGGACAGGGGTCCATCCTCTGGGAGTCTGGCATGATTGGGACACTCGGCTGGGAACTGAGAGGCAGGGCCCGGGGGAAGGAGCCGTTGGGTCCCCAGTTATGGGAATTGTGCCTCAGGCACCGTAAAACAAGATCCCTGTTTTTAGAGTTTGGTTCATATTCACCCTTTAGAACGTTCCGTCATTGCCACATGGCTAAGCTGCTCAATCGTGCCCTTCCAGAGTCAGGCCCCCACCTCGACGCCCAGGGCCTCCCTCTCACACAGCGCTCAGCACACCGGTTGTAACTCTGCCCTGCAGGGTGCGTGGCACCGGCCGACATCCTCCCTGCCCCTCTGCAGTGACGTCGGTTCCCACAGGCTCAGCTCACAGCACCCTGACTGG
>PISW01014984.1:0-18742 GCA_004023785.1 Mungos mungo | reverse complement strand
TTGGCGTATTGTGTTCTCCTTCATGTTACTGTGTGAAATACCTATGTTGGGAATGAGCATCCTTGCCTGGCTCCTGATGTGACAGGAAAGACTTCAGGATTTCACTGTTGACTACACTGTCAGGTGTGGGATTTTCATATTTGGCCACAATTTTGTGGAGGTAATTTTATTCTTTTCCTCAGTTTTTCAGATTTTTTAATAATGACAATGTGTTGAATTTTGTCTAATATTTTTGCGCATCAATAGACGCACAATAGATGCATCAATAGATAAATTCCTGTCTCAGTTAGTACTGCAGGGTATCACACTTACAGGTTTGTGCACGGTGAATGATCCTTGCATCCCAGGCATGAATCACCCTGGATTGTCACATATAATCCCTTCAATGTGCTGGTGTATTCACTATGTTAGGAATTTTGCATGTATGCCCATCTGAGATACAGGGCCATAGTTTCTCTTCCTGTGGTATCTTTGCCTGAATTTCACAACACAGTAAGGATGATCTCATAGATGAATTGAGGCATGTTCCTTTCTTATCAGTTTTGGTAAGAATCTGAGGAGTATTGGACTTTAGTCCTTTTTATTGGTAAAACTCATAGATAAAGTCCTCTGATACTAGGTTGACTCTTTTTATTTCTTTTTGAGGGAGAATGATTTAGATTATGGATTCAATCTTCTGATTTGTTTTAATTCGTTATTTTTCTATATCTTCATGAACAGTCTTAGTGAATTGTATAATTCTAAAAATTTCATAATTACCCCTAGTTATCCAATTGTGGGTCTATAATTATCTAAGCATTTTCTCATGTCTGTTTTCATTTCTTTGTTGTTATGTCTTCTCCTTAAATTCTGAATGTATTTATTTGAGTTTTACCTATTTTCCCAGTCTATGGATGCTTTTTAAATTTCATTTATCTTTCCAATGTCAATCTTGTTAATTTTTCTGTATTGTTATACATTTATTCCTTTTATCTGTTCCTTTTATTTGTATTGTTATATTCTTTATTCCTTTTATCTGTACTAATAGTTTTTAATGTTAATGAAAAATACCAATGAACTTTTCCAAGAAATAGAAAAAAAATCCTTATTTATATGTTAGGACAAAATACATGTAAGTGAGAAAACAATGTTGAGAAAGAAAAGCAAACCTCTTTCTAAGTATATTGCAGACGTACATTAACTACAACAGTGTGCTTCTGGCATAAAGTGAGACACAGAGAACAGGAACAGATTACAGAGCCCAGGATGAAATGTGCTTAGATGCAGTCAGCCAATGCTCCATGAGATTTCATAGAATAAACAGTAGGGGGAAGGATGGCCTCCTTTACAAATGGTGTTGAATGTCAGTAAACTAAGGACATTTGGCCCTTATCCTGTACCAGGCAGATATTAGACCTCCATTCAGCCCCTTTCCTTGAGCCTAGGGGACCCACCACAACCAGTAACTACTGAAGGTGAATCCAGATGCTGTACAGGAGAGGCTCAGGGCCCACCCCCTTCCCCAGAAACCACCAGCTGCAACTCACACTGGGACATCTTCAGGCAGAAAACATTCTGGTCAGGAAGTTGTCACCCATTCATTGTTTCTCTTACTCAGATCCACTCACATACTCAGTGTCTCTTGTTCTCCATAAATTACCACTTAAAAGAAATAAGGAAACCCTAAACGACTCCAAACTCCATGGGTAGATGTCTGTGTTATGTCCTGCTCACTGAATGGGAACACGTGGAAATTCTGGGGGTGGGGCTCCTCTCCCAACTGCAGGTTCAGGATGGGAGGGTTTCATCAGCTGACAGATGTTCTCTGACGATATAGTAAGTTTTGCAGTTAGAATCGTCAAGAATCCAGAGACCCCGAGCAGGTGTTAAGGACCTGGCAGTGTTGGTGCCACAATATTTTTTAGGAAATTGTGTTTCTTATTCTGTGGTTTTGGTAGGTGATTATTTAGTACCCATGATAAACCATATTTTCACATATGCACCCAATATGTGAGATAGGAATCAATTTGCCACCATTTTACAGGTGAACAGATATACACTGCAGCAGAGAGGGAGTGTTTGAGTGTCCAAGAGCACATATGAGGTGAGGATGAGCATCATCTGTCCCTGTGATCCCCACCACAGGACGCACCTGCTCCCTTAACCACCTCCTGGACATGGTTGGACATGTCCAGTGAGGATTTTAGGTTCCTGACCTTCTAGAAGTCCCAGTAGAGCGAAGTGTGGAGATGAGATCTTTTCTATCACAGGAAATTGGAGATACTGAGAAGCCTTGACAGAGACTCACAGAGCTGATGGAGATGCTCCACCACAAGTTTTTAAACAACCACAAGGGTTATTTACACATGATCTCTGGGTGGACATCAATGGAAAGCTTCAGAAAAAAATAAAATGGCACTTGTGGGGAGAAGCACTGGGCGTTATATGGAAACCAATTTGACAATAAACTATTATAAAAGTTAAAAAAATTAATTTACATCCTAATTATTGCATCCTGATGCAATGATGATTTCAGAAGTAGATTCCTTAATGCCTCTTATCCATGTAGACCATCCCTCTTCCCACAACCCCTCCCTGCTCTAGTCCGCTTGGTAAGTTATGGCAAATGCCACAGATTAGGTAAATTGTAAAGAGGAAAGTTACATTTCTCACAGATATCAGACTGGAAGTCCAAGATGAAGTTGACAATGTGGACACACTTTGGAGGGGACTCTTTTCCTGATTACAGATGGTGACTTCTCTCTGGGTCCTCACAAGGTGAAAGTGAAATGAGATCTCTGGGGCTTCTCTTAGAAAGTGCTTAATCCCAGTCAAGAAAGATCCACTCTCCTGACCCAATCACCTCCTACATACAGACTTCCTACCACTATCATCTGTCATGGGGACGATTTGAACATACGGACTTTGGGAGAATAAATATTCAGATGAAAGTACTCTTTTGGAGTCTTTGAGGATGGGTGGTTCTGTCACACTTTCAGTCTACTGAGGCACATCCCATATAGACTTCCAGACAGTCGGAGAATAATCGTAGGAGATTTGAGCCCTGTGTGTAGTAACTGGACACAGTCGTCATAGGAAATAATACAGGCTGGGATGTGAGTGTCAAGTTACCACAAGTCTCCCCACACTGCCCCTTTTGTGTGATGACCAGCAGTACTTACACAGTGCAGGGATACTCACAGGCTGTGGTGTGTGAGGAGGAGCTTCTGCAGAAACTCAGCACTTAAGGATGGGGTGGCTGCAAGGGTGTTGTGCTGATGTAGACTGAGCTTGATCCTGGAACACCTGTGAGTCCATGAGTTGTGACGCTGAGTTCACGCCTGTCCTACCTGAATGTCATGGGTGTGGTACTCAAACTAAGACTAGGAAATAACAATTCATGCATGATTTTAATTTTCTCTCCTAACCCCGAAGCACACGGTCACATTTCAAATAGGGTGTAAAGTTTATAACATGTTAGGGACAGATTCACAGTCCAAGACTCTGCAGTCTTTCACCTACCAACTCTTCACAGATAATGCCTCAGTTGACATCCCTTCTTCTATAAACATAGAAGTGGCAAATATCCCCTCTGTCAAATATGACAAACAGGCTTCCCTGATACAAATTCTTTACCCCTTGTTTTTCTTTCTGTGTATCTGGACTCTTCAAACCTTTCTATAACAATTGATGAGCCCATGAGAGTATTATTCTTTGTCCGAGACTCCTGACTCTTTCATTGAGAGAGATGTAAAATCATTGTCCCTGTCCCTCCTTGGCCCACCACTGTACCCACCTGAGGAATTCTGACCCTCTCAAGATGTGTGTTTTCACCGTGTCTCTCACACAGTAGTACAGGGTCATGTCCTCATAGGTCAGTCCACTAATTTGTAGATAGGCTGTGCTGACAGATGTGTCCATGGAGAAGACAAATCAGCCTGAGAAGCCTTGTGCATGGATTGGATTACCAGTGTAGGTTTTGATCCATACCATGTGATGGAGGCTCTTTCTTGGTCCCTGTGGGACCCATTTCATAGCATAGTTGGTGAAGGTATATCTATATTCCTTGCAGGAAATCTCCACTGATGCCTCAAGCTTCCTCACCTTAGACCCAGACTGCACCAGCTTTACCTGGGAGTGCACACCTGTGGACGGCGAATGGGAGAAGATAAAATCATCTTTGACAGGTCCTGGTGCCCTCTTCTGTCCAGGACCTGGTGAATCCCTTACCTGAAACCACCACCATCAGGAAGAGGATTCCCCAGCTCCAGTCCATGGTGAGGGACTGTGCCCTCAGGGTCTCCTAGAGGGAGTAAGGTTGTGGAGTGATGCTCTCAGGGCACAGACACACTCCTAATTAACCTAGTTCACGTAGGCTTATTTGCACATTCATGAGGTGGAGTATTTAATACTCAAGACCAGACCCATCTAGAGAAGGAGAATGGTAGATGTCACAGGGACCATGCACATTGGGATTTAGAGGGCACAGGTCTAAACTTTGAGGACATGGGTCCCTAGGCAGGTCACTGAACTTTGAGCAGACTGAGGCCCTCCCACTGTGGTACAAGAACGCACAAGAAATTTTCTTCATTGTGGATCCACTTTTGAATGAGCCAGAGACCACCTGAACCTGTTCTTGGCTCTGACATCTGAAAGTCTTACTCCTGGATAAGTGTGTCCCCAAATTGCTACATGAAATGAGCTAATAAATGCATTCCTGGCCTCCATCTCTCTACAGTGAAGATATCTAAAAGCCATAGACTCTCTTCAAATATCTGCTTATTTCCTTGAGTTCACTAAATGCTCCTGGTGGAACAGGATATTTATATACCTTTAGCATTCTTCATTCTAAAATATTCTTACTTTAGATTGTTTTCTGAAGAAGAAAATCCTGATTTCTGACAAGAAAACCTTCCTCACCTCCTGTGCACCTGATCATGAGCCAGAATCCCTGTGCTGGGTTGTTCTGAGAGCCCTCTGCAGCCCAGATGAGGATCTGCAAGGAGGATCCTGTCTGAGTTCTCAGGGTATCTACTCTAGGGTCTCTACTCCACCATCACATGGTAGAGGGGAGCAGGATACTCCACCCCAAATATGCCACTGGGGTAAAAGGTGCTTGAGAAACCTCCAGTGCAGAGACACCACGACCACTCTTTGTCCCCCTAAACAGAATATGAATCTCCCAGGTGAAAGATGCCCTCCCTGTACAGGAGGAGAGAATCATCTTTAGTACCAGAAGTAGAAACAGAGGGCCCAGAATGTTCTGCAAACAAACCTTAGGTCTTTACTAAAATACTACTGCAAACCATACATTGGTGTCTTGGCAATCTTCACGAATATACTGCATATTTTTCTAAAGCTTGAATAGCTCTTTGCTTTGCTCACTTCTTTGTTTCTTGGATTTTTGTGAGTCTCCTACACAAAACAATATTAATGCTGGTTTTTCTGCTGATGATATGTTGTAAGGAAATTTAACTTTTAAATGAGACAAATAATCTAGAAGGAAAAGGGAAATTTTCCTGCCTACAGTCGCTGTTCTCTACCTTCAGAGATAACTTCTAGAGATACCATATGCTTGACAACATCTGTGAAAATAGTGACCTGGTCTTATCAGACATGCACACTCTGCAGGGAGACTCCAAACATGGGTTTTATGAAACCACCAAGGATCCCTTTCCCTGGACCCCCAGATGCATTGATACAGTCCACACCCACAGTGGATCCAGAAACTGGGGAGTTTAGGGAAGCCTCTTATCTTTTGTAGGTTCCTGTGGTTGAAGATCATATTTGAATATATCTGCTGGTATGGAGTTTAGTGAGCTCCTTGTATATTTTGCATACTAGCCCTTTATCTGATATGCCATTTGCCACTATCTTTTCCCATTCTGTTGGTTGCCTATTAGTTTTTTTGATTGTTTCCTTTGCTTTTTATCTTGATGAGCTCCCAGTAGTTCATTTTTGTTCTTGATTCCCTGGCCTCTGGGGATGTGTCGAGGAAGAAATTGCTGCGATTGAAGTCTAGGAGGCTATTTCCTGCTTTTTCCTCAAGGGTTTTTATGGTTTCCTGTCTTACATTCAGATCCTTTATCCATTTTGAGTTTATTTTCGTTTATGGTGTCAGAAAGTGGTCTAATTTCATTTTTCTACATGTTGCTGTCCAGTTCTCCCAACACCACCTGTTGAGGAGGCTGTCTTTTTTCCATTGGGCACTCTTTCCTGCTTTGTCAAAGATTAGTTGGCCATATACTTGTGGGTCCAGTTCTGGGTTTTCTATTCTATTCCATTGGTCCATGTGTCATTTTTTTGTGCCAGTACCATACTGTCTTGATGATGACAGCTTTGTAGTAGAGGCAGAAGACCTGAATAGACACTTCTCCAAAGAGGACATCCAGATGGCCAACAGGCACATGAAACGATGCTCAGTGTCACTCATCATCAGGGAAATTCAAATCAAAACCACACTGAGATACCACCTCACACCAGTCAGAGTATCTAAAATGAACAAATCAAAAGACTATAGATGCTGGCGAGGGTGTGGAGAGACGGGCACCCTCCTACACTGTTGGTGGCAATGTAAACTGGTGCAGCCGCTCTGGAAAACAGTGTGGAGACTCCTCAAAAAACTATCGATAGAACTCCCCTATGACCCAGCAATAGCACCGCTAGGGATTTACCCAAGGGATAAAGAAGTGCTGAGGCATAGGAGCACATGTACCCCAATGTTCATAGTGGCACTTTCTACAATAGCCAAATCATGGAAAGAGCCTAAATGTCCATCAACTGATGAATGGATCAAGAAGATGTGGTATATATTACAATAGAGTACTACATGGCAATGAGAAAGAATGATATATGGCCATTTGTAGCAAAGTGGATGGACCTTGAGGGTGTCATGCTAAGCCAAATAAGTCCGGCAGAGAAGGATAGATACCATATATTTGCATTCATAGGTCTAACAGGAGAGTCCTGGCAGGGGACCATGGGGAGAGGAAGGGGGAAAGAGAGCGGGGAAGAGTGAGGGACACAGATCAAGGGAGACTACTGAATACTGGAGACGAACCATGGACTGAAAGGGGAGGGGGAGGGGGCGAGGGGGTGATGGTCATGGTGGGGGGCACCTGTGGGGAGAAGCACTGGGTGTTATATGGAAACTAATTTGACAATAAACTATTATAAAAATGAATATATCTTCTGGTACAGACACATGTAATTCATAGCCCACTCCACATCTACTGTCCTATACCACATAAATATACACTATAGCTGATATTTGCAGAATAGATCCCATATTTTCCCTTTCTAGGTAATGCTCTCCACACTCATGCTAGGCTTGGGTGTGTGGAGTGTTTCATGACAACAAAAGAAAAGCAAACACAGGGGAGTGGAAAGATGGTGGAGAAGTAGGGAGATCTGTGGCCTCCACCCGCCTGCAACTAGCAAACTGAGAAGGACCAAAGCCACTATATTCTGATCTTCAAGAACAGAAGGTGTGTGCACAGAGTCCTTATAGATGACAGCCTCATGGATGCCTGAGTGAGTGCGAACTGGGACCAGAGACACTGAGGGAAGGGAAGGGAGTGCCAACCCAAAGTGGAGCCAGGAGAGAGAGTGCTCCAAAAAGGTGGCCCCAGGATGCAGAGGTGTGCTATTTGGAGCTGCGTACAAAATGGCCTGCAAAGTGGTGGGCGGAGAGACCATTTGGATCTGTGCACAAAACAGCTATGTAGAGCAGTGGAGAGCCGAGGGGAAGAGAGAGACTGAAAATGCTCACAGAGTAGACGCAAAAGAGGGAGAGACGTCTGCCTGGGACTGAGAGACACACCATTCCGTATATGGCCAATGGGTGCAGGGAGAGAAATTCTTCCCCCTCAGCGGGCTTGTTCTCCCTTGGGCTTGGTGGATTGGTGACTCCAGGCGGAGTCAGGGAAAAGCGGGCTTCCCAGTACTCTTACTCAAACCGGGCTATCATAGGAACTCTTGAAGAGGAAGAAAGAGAAAGAGGTCCTGAAGGGCTGCTTGATCAAATTATAGCTGAGAACTTCCTAAATCGGTGGAAGGAAAAAGACATGGAAATTCAAGAGGCACTTAGAACTCTCCTAAGACATAACTTGAATTGACCTTCGGCATGACATATCATAGTGAAACTGGCAAAATATAAAGATAAAGAGAGAATTCTGAAAGCAGCTAGGGAGAAAAGGGCCTTGACATACAAAGGGAAACCTATCAGAGTGGTTACAGACCTATCTACTAAAACTTGGCAAGCCAGAAAGGAATGGCAGGAAATCTTCAATGTGATGAACAGGAAAATGTGCATCAAATAATTCTTTATCCAGCGAGCCCAGGAGAGATAGAGGTTTTCCCAAATAAACAAAAGTTGGGAGAATTCATCACCACCAAACCAGACCTACAAGAAATCTTAAGAGGGACTCTCTGAGGGAAATGTAGGAAAGAATATAAGGTGCCAGATATATCACTACAAACATGCACTCTACAGGGAACTCAATGAATCTAAACCCACATTTTTCAATAATAACACTGCATGTCAATGGATTGAGTACTCCAATCAAATGACACAGGGTAGCAGAATGGATAAAAAACAAAATCCATCTATTTGCTGTCTACAAGAGACTCATGTTAGACCTGAAGACCCTTCAGACTGAAAAGAAGGGGATGGAGAAATATCTCTCATGCTACTGGAAGTCAAAAGAAAGCTGGAGTAGCCATACTTATATCAGACAAACTGGACATTAAAGTAAAGGCAGTGCAGAAGCTTTTTATCTTGATGAGATGCCAAGAGTTCATTTTTCTCTTGATTCCCTTGTCTCTCAGATTTTCCTCATTGAGTATGATATTAGCTGTGGGCTTTTCTTTTTTTTTTCTTTTTTAATAATAGTTTATTGTCAAATTGCTTTCCATATAACACCCAGTGCTTCTCCCCACAAGTGCCCCCCTCCATGACCATCACCCCCTTCCCTCCTCTTCAGTCCATGGTTCGTTTTCAGTATTTAATAGTCTCTCATGATTTGTGATTCTCATTATCTCCAGCTCTCTTTCCTCTTTCCTCTCCTTATGGTCCTCTGTTAGGTTTCTCCTGTTAGACCTATGAGTGCAAACATATGGTATCTGTCCTTCTCTGTCTGACTTATTCACTTAGCATGACACCCTCGAGGTCCATCCACATTCCTACAAATGGCCATATTTCATTCTTCCTCATTGCCATGTAGTACTCCATTGTATATGTGTACCACATCTCTTTGATCCATTCATTAAGTAATGGACAGTTAGGCTCTTTTCATGATTTGGCTATTGTAGAAAGTGCTGCTATGAACATTGAGGTACATGTGCTCCTATGCATCAATGCTTCTGTATCCTTTGGGTATATCCCTAGCAGTGCTATTGCTGTGTCATAGGGGAGTTCTACCAATAGATTTTTGAGGAGCTTCAGCACTGTTTTCCAGAGCGGCTGCACCAGTTTACATTTCTACCAAAGTGTAGGAGGTTCCCGTTTCTCCACATCCTCGCCAGCATCTATAGTGTCTTGATTTGTTCATTTTAGTGACTCTGACCAGTGTGAGGTGGTATCTCAGTGTGGTTTTGATTTGTATTTCCCTGATGATGAGTGACACTGAGCATCGTTTCATGTGCCTGTTGGCCATCTGGATGTCCTCTATGGAGAAGTATCTGTTCAGGTCTTCTGCCCATTTCTTCACTGGATTATTCATTTCTCAGGTATGTAGTTTAGTGAGTTCCTTGTATATTTTGGGTACTAGCCCTTTATCTGATATGCCATTTGCCCCTATCTTTTCCCATTCTGTCAGTTGCCTGTTAGTTTTTTTATTGTTTCCTTTGCATAGCAGAAGCTTTTTTCTTGATGAAGTCCCAGTAGTTCATTTTTGTTCTTGATTCCCTTGCCTCTGGGGATGGGTTGAGGAGGAAATTTCTGTGATTGAGGTCTAAGAGGCTATTTCCTGCTTTCTCCTCTAGGGTTTTTATGGTTTCCTGTCTCACATTCAGATCCTTTATCCATTTTGAGTTTATTTTTGTGTATGGTGTAAGAAAGTGGTCTAATTTCATTCTTCTGCATGTTGCTGTCCAGGTCTCCCACAACACCAATTGAAGAGACTGTCTTTTTTCCATTGGATACTCTTTCCTGCTTTGTCAAAGATTAATTGGCCATATACTTGTGGATCCAATTCTGGGTTCCTATTCTATTCCATTGGTCCATGTGTCATTTTTTTGTGCCAATACCATACTGTCTTGATGATGACAGCTTTGTAGTAGAGGCTGAAGTCTGGGATTGTGATGCCCACCGTTTTGGTTTTCTTCTTCAATATTACTTTGGCTATTCGGGTTTTTTTTTTTTATGGTTCCATACGAATTTTAAAATAGTTTGTTCTAGCTTTGAGATGAATGCTGGTGCAACTTTGATGGGGTATTGCATTGAATGTGTAAATTGCTTTGGGTAAGAATGACATTTTAACAATGTTTATTCTTCCGATCCATGAGCACAGAATGTTTTTCTATTTCTTTGTGTCTACATCAAATTCCTTCACAAGTCTTCTATAGTTTTCAGCATACAGGTCTTTTACATCTTTGGTTAGGTTTATTCCTAGGTATTTTACTGTTTTTCCTGCAATTGTGAATGGGGTCTGTTTCTTGCTTTCTCTTTCTGTTGCTTCATTTTTGGTGTATAACAATGCAACTGATTTCTGTACGTTGACTTTGTACCCTGCAACTTTACTGAATTCATTGATCAGTTCTAGAAGGCTTCTGGTGGAGTCGATCAGGTTTTCCATGTAGAGTATCATGTCGTCTGCGAAAAGTGAAAGTTTGACTTCTTCTTTGCTGATTCTGATACCTTTTATTTCCTTTTGTTGTCTGGTTGCTGATGCTAGGACTTCCAGCACTATGTTTAACAACAGTGGTGAGAGTGGACATCGCTGTCATGTCCCTGATTTCAGGGGGAAAGCTCTCAGTTTTTCCCCATTGAAGAAACATTGGCTGTGGGCTTTTCGTAAATGGCTTTTATGATGTTAGTAAGTTCCTTCTGTCCCAAATTTCTTGAGGGTTGTTTGGTTTTTTTTTTTTTTCCTTTTTGGAATTTTTTTCTTTTTCTTGTTTATTTATTTTTTTAATAGTTTATTGTCAAATTGTTTTCCATATAACACCCAGTGCTTCTCCCCACAAGTGCCCCTCACCATGACCATCACTCCCTCCCTCATTCCCCCTCCCCCTTCAGTCCATGGCTCGTTTTCAGTATTCAGTAGTCTCCCTCGATCTGTGTCTTGAGGGTTTTTATTAAGAAGAGATGTTAAAATATTTTGTCAAATGCTTTTTCTGCATTTCTGTTTTTTTAAATTTTGTTTTGTTAATGTGATGTATCACGTTAATGGATTTGCAAATATTGAACCAGACTTGTAACCCAGGAATAAATCCCACTTGATCATAATGGATAATACTTTTTATATGCTGTTGAATTCGATTTGTTCCATATTCATTAAGGATATTAACCTGTAGTTCTCTTTTTTTGTTGATTCTCTGTCTGGCTTAGGAATCAAAGTGATATGTGCTTTGTAGAATGAGTCTGGTAGTTATCCTTCCATTTCTATTTTTTGGAATAGCTTGAGAATGATCGGTGTTTACTCTGCTTTAAACGTTTGGTAGAATTCCCCCTGGGAATCCATCTGGCCCTGGGCTTTTATTCGTTGGGAGATTTTTGATAACTGATTCGATTTCCTCATTGGTTATGGGTCTGTTCAGATTTTCTATCTCTTTCAGTTTGAATTTTCGTAGTGCATGTGCGTTTAGAAATTTGTCCATTTCTTCTAGATTGTCCAGTTTGTTGGCATATAATTTTTCATAGTAATCTCTGATGATTGCTTGTATCTGAAGGATCTGTTGTAATAGATCCATTTTCCTTCATGATTTTGTCTATTTAAATGTTCTCTCTTTTATTTCTGAGGAGCCTATCTGGAGGCTTATCAACTTTATTTTTTCAAAAAACCAACTCTTGATTTTATTGAGATGTTCTTTTTTGTAGATTCTATCTTGTTTAATTCTTCTCTAATTTCTATTATTTCTTTTCCTTTGCTGGGTTTGGAGTGTGCTTGCTGATCCCTTTCTAGATTCCTTAGGTGCTCTGTTACGTTTTGAGTTTGAGTTTTTTCTAGTTTGTTGAAATAGGCCTGGATTGCATTGAACTTTCCTCTTAAGACTGCCTTTGCTGCGTCCAAGAGAGTTTGAATTTTTTATTGTCATTGTCATTTGTATCCATATATTTTCTAATTTCCTCTCTAATTGCCTGGTTTGCCCTATCATTCTTTAATAGGGTAATTTTTAATCTTCACATTTTCGGAGGTTTTCCAGACTTCTTCCTGTGGTTGATTTTGAGTTTCATAGTATTGTGATCTGAAAGTGTGCATGGTATGATCTCAATTCTTTTGTATTTATGGAGAGCTGTTTTATGACCCAGTATGTGACCAATCTTGGAGAATGTGCCATGTGCACTCGAGAAGAAAGTGAATTCCCTAGCGTCAGGATGCAGAGTTCTAAATATATCTATCAATTCCATCTGCTCCAGTGTGCCATTCAGGTCTATTGTTTCTTTAGGGATTTTTTGTTTGGCTGACCAACCACTGTTGTAAGTGTGGTATTAAAGTCCCCTGCAATTAGCACATTCTTATCAATAAGATTGTTTTTGTTTGTGATTGTTTTATGTATCTAGGGGCTCCCAAATTCGGCGCATAAATGTTTATAATTGTTAGCTCTTCTTCATGTAGAGTGCATGTAATTATTATATAATGTCCTTCTTCATCTTTTGTTACTGCCTTTATTTTAAAGTCCAGTTTGTCCAATATAAGTATGGCTACTCCAGTTTTCTTTTGGCTTCCAGTCGTATGGTAGATATTTCTCCATCCCCTTACTTTCAATCTGAAGGTGTCTTCAGGTCTAAGGTGAGTCTCTTGTAGGCAGCAAATAAATGGGTTTTGGTTTTTGATCCATTCTGCTACCCTGTATCATTTGACTGGAACATTCAGTCCATTGACATTCAGTGTTATTATTGAATAATATGGGTTTAGATTTATTGTGTTCCCTGTAGAGTGCACGTTTGTAGTGATGTCTCTGGTACCTTTATTCCTTGCTACATTTCCCTCATAGAGTCCCTCTTAAGATTTCTTGTAGGGCTGGTTTGGTGGTGATCAATTCTCTCAACTTTTGTTTATTTGGGAAAACCTCTATCTCCTTCTATTTTGAGTGACAGGCTCGATGGATAAAGAATTTGTGCCTGCATATTCTTTCTGTTCATCACATTGAAGATTTCCTGCCATTCCTTTCTGGCCTGCCAAGTTTCAGTAGATAGGTCTGTAATCACTCTGATAGGTTTCCCTTTGTATGTCAAGGCCCTTTTCTCCCTAGCTACTTTCAGAATTCTCTCTTTATCTTTATATTTTGCCAGTTTCCCTATGATATGTCGTTCTGAAGGTCGGTTTACATTACGTCTTAGGGGAGTTTGGTATGTGTCCTGAATATCAATGTCTTTCTCTTTCCCCAAATTGGGGAAATTTTCGTGTAAAATTTGGTCTAGCACGCCGTCAAGCACTCTGTCTTTGTCTTCCTCTCAGGAACTCCTAAGATACGGACATTGTTCCGTTTGATTGTATCACTCAGGTCTCTGATTCTCCTTTTGTGCTCCTGAATCATTTTCTCTCTCTTTTTCTCGGCCTCCTCTTTTGTTATAACTGTGTCTTCTAATTCACTTATTCCCCTCTCTGCTTCTTCAATACATGCATTGGCAGCCTCCATCTTATTATTTATCTCATGTAAAGCCTTTTCTAACTTGTCAGAGCTATTTTGAAGGTTCCTAGTCTTTGTATCAATATCTTCGCTGATAGCTTCTATGTTTTTTTTCAAGCCCAGCAATTAATTTTATGACAGTCGTTCTAAATTCTTGTTGAGTTATGTTGCTTATGTCTGTTTTGAGCAGTTCTGTAGCTGTGATTTCTTCCTGGAGTTTCTTTGGAGAAGAGTTCTTTCATTTCGTCATTTTGGCTCGCTTTCTGTCTCTTGTCAGTTTTAAAAGCTTGTTCTGCACTGTGCATTTATTAGTATTCCTCTATAGAAGGAGGCTCTTGGAGTGTCTAGGGTCTGTCATTTCAGGAGATGTTCTTTTAATGGTGTCTCTCGTTTTCTCTTGTTATGCTTCTGATTAATTTATTTCTCTACTCAGTGATATTTGGGATTTTCCACTATGTGTGTTTTGGGTTGTTTCTTGAGGTAGCCCTGAAAAGGAAAACAGACAGACAAACACACAGAGAACACAAGCACACAAATGTACTGATAAAGAAGCAAACCTAAGGGGGAAAGAAAAAAAGGACAGGAAAGAAAAGAGAGGAGGAAAAAAGAAAAAAACAAAAGGAGAAAGAAAAAAAAGCAGGCAGGGAGTTGGGGGGACAGCAATAGTCAGAGATAAAGGACAGTCTGAGGGCTTAAAACCTGCAGTAGGGGTTGGGGGAGATAAGAATGGAATAAAGGAAAAACTATCTGGATGGTAAGAGTTGCTCTAAGCAGAGCAGTGCCTAATTGTTGGTCTTTCCCAGATTCCAGGGGGAAAGGAAGAAAAGAAGGAAATAGGAAGATAGTAAAGAGAAGACAGGGGACAATTAAAAATAAAATATTAAGAAAAAAACTAATTAACAGTAATAAGCAAAAGCACAGCAGCTCTCCAGCGCAGGTGGGCGTGGCTTGGTGCAGGTGGGTCGGGTCTCAGGAGCTGCTCTCTGAGGCCCCGCCTTGGTGGATGTGAGGAGAAGAATGGCGACAGGCGCCCCAAGACTCCTCAGACCATGTGTTGCCAGCCACTCTCTGGAGTCCAACCTTCTTGTGCCTTGGGCAGATCTAATTGTTTCTGTTTTCTAAGTTCTGCCTGGTTTCTAAGTCCTTGCCCGCACACTCAATATTGCCACCACAGTTAAAATGGCCTGCAGGTGGGCAGCTTTCTGGTCGGAATTGAATAAGGGGATTGTGAAGTCAGATTTTTCCCTTGGCTCCACCTGAAGTCCGTGAGCTGCCTGGTCCGACTGAACACCCCCACTGAAGGGGCAGATATCTCTCTCAGGGCTCAGTGGCCCTCAGTCCTGGGCTAAATCTCTCCTCTGCAGGGATTGCGCTGTGGGGGATTCAGTCTCTACTTCTCTTCCCCTGGTCTCTCTCCTGCCTTGCCCGGTGGTACCGCCTGCAGCTGTGAAGGCCCCTGCACCTCTGGATACCCGGCACCCTGAATGAGCAAGTATCAGAGGATCTGTGCGCCTCTGGTCTCCTGGCTGCCCCGCCCGGCTAGGAACGGTGCGCCTAGGGATATGCGGGTTTCAGCGGGCCCAATGCCAAGCCTCTGGGCGCTTTGTCTCCGGAGCCAGTGCTCCATCCCCTAAAGTTTTCGGTCCCAGTTCGCACTCACTTACTCAGGCAACCATGAGACTGCTGTAGATAAGAGGCCTGTCCGCACACCTCTATTCTTGGAGATCAGAGAGCTGTGGCTTTTTAATTCTTCTCAGTTTGATAATTTTGGGTGGACGGAGGTAATTGGGCTCCTTACTTCTCCACCATCTTGCCGGTCCCCCTCTCAAGTAACTTTCATCCAAATAAACGATGTCACAAGATGACATAGTTTGGGGTGGCATATTTATTCTTCATATTATCATGTTGACTACTTACATTGGGATGATCATCACTACCTGGCTACTGGTATGACAGGAAAGGCTTCATTACTTAACTGCTCAATATTCTGTTGGGTGTGGGCTTTTCATAATGGTCCCAAGCATGTGGAGGTAATTTATTTTTGTTCCTTTTTAAGTGAGTTATGTTAAAATGATGAACATGTGTTGAATTTGTCTAATGTTTTATGAGTTAGTTAAGGATGGTGTAGATTCACTCATGCTCTCTGTTAATGTAGGGAATCACATTTATACATTTCTGTATGTTCAAGGTTCTTTGCATCCCAGGGAAGAATCATGCTAGATTATCATGTATGATCCTTTCAATGTTTTATTGGGTTCAGTATGCTCGGATTTTATCAAGGAATTTTGTATGTATGTTAACCTGAGATATTGGCCTGTAATTTCCCTTCTTGTGGTGTCTTTCCTTGGCTTTGGTGTGAGAGTAATGCTGTCCTCCTAAAATGCATTTGAGAATATTATTTTACATCAGTATTTTGTAATAGTTTGAGGAATATTGGTGTTAATCCTTCTTTAAATATTTGGTAATATTTTTAATAAAGCCATGTAATTCTAGTCTGTTTTTTGGAATGTGTGGTTTTACGTTAAGGAAATCTTAATATTTTGTCTTTTTCGTTTTGTATTTTTTCATGAAACAGTCTTGGTGGTTTACATAATTCTGGAAAATGTGTAATTTGTTTTTGGTGATCTAATTGTTGGCTTATAAATATCTAAATTTTTCTTTTATGATCCTTTTCATGTCTTTATTTCAAATGTATCTCCTCTTTCAGTTCTGATTGCATTTGTTTAAGTCTTACCTATTTCTCTAGGCTATCTATGTTTTTAAAATTTCACTTATGTTTTCAAATACAAATTTTTATGTAGTTGATTTGTTTTGTGTATTTTTAATAGTCACTTTTTCTCTGCTTTATCTTTCGTTGTTAATTTTATGTTTATCTTTTTAGGTCAATAAAAATACCAGTGATTATTTTTAAAGTAATCTGAAAATTATATTAATTCATATGGAAACACAACACATTGAAGTAACAAAGTAATCATGAAGAGAAGCGAAACTGGAGACATCACACTTACTTATTTTTAAAAGAAAGAAATAAATGAATTGCAGATATACATTTCCCACAACAATGTGCTGCTGGCATACAGTGAAACATACAGACAAGTGGACCAGATTACCGAGCCCAGAAGTAAAAGTGATCAGATGCAGTAGCAAATCCTCTACAAGATTTCCAACAATACACAGTGAGGAAAGGATAGTGTCTCTTAAAAAATGGTGTTGACTAGGAATGCCTGGGTGGTCAGTCGGTTAAGCATCTGAATTTCGCTCACGTCATGTTCTCACGGTTTGTGGATTTGAGTCCCATATCAGGCTTTGGGCTGACAGCTGAGAGCCTGGATTCCATATCTTCTTCTTTTTGTGTGTCTTCCCTGCTCATTATATGCCTCTCTTCTTCAAAAATAAAATAAGCATTAAGAAATGGTATTGATACATACATGCAAAATAATGACATTTGGCCATAATCTTACATCATACCTATAAGTTGACACACAAAAAAATCTCAAAATGGATTAAGCAGAACACCCGACCCTAAATACCTTGAAAAAGTACCTCCAAAGGACAAAAGTCATGACACTCACCTGACAATGATTTATTTGATATAAAAGCAAAATCACAGAGAACAAAGGCTGACAATGGGGAACTACATCAAACTAGAAAAGTTGCAAAGCAAAATGTTAGCAGAGCAATAAGGTAGTCAATGAAATAGGAGACATCACATGAAATATATTGAAAAGGAGTTAATATTCACACTACAGGAGGGATTTCTTAACGTCCTTAGTAAAAATCACAATTATAATCATAACAATAAATAAATCACCTGATTAAAATTTGGGTCAAGCATACAAATACCTATTTCTCTATAAAAGATGAACAAATGTCATCCAGCATATGACTTGATGTTCAACATCTTTAATCATCAGAGAAATCCTCCCCCAAACCACTGAGATATCACCTTATAGCTGTTAGCTAGGCTATTATGAAAGAAACCAAACAAAGTGAGAACATATCAAGTGTTGGGGAGGATGTGGAGAACAGGCAATCCTAGAATTCTCTCGATGGGAGTATGACACAGTGTAGCTACTATGGAAAACAGTGTGTGAAAATAACTCACCAAATCGAGTTTCTGCATAGCCGACTTCATTTCCAGCTAGGTGTGAGGAAGTTCTGAGCCTCATGTTGTGGGAAGAGAGAGGTACAGGAGACGGGTGGATCCAGTGGAAGATCCCCAAACTGTTCCAGGAGAATGGACCCCTGGCTGCCATCTTGTAAGGCTGGACTCAGTATAAACATTGATACTGGTGTCTCCCGACAGGGTATCTCAGGCCCAGAGAGAGAACAAAAGGAGCGAGGGATAGGAACAACTCTTTTCTTCCACAGGAACATGCAGGTACTGAGAATCCTTTAGAGAGAGAGAGAGAGAGAGAGAGAGAGAGAGAGAGAGAGAGAGTCATGGAGCTGATTAAGACATTGTGGGGTTTCAAAAATGGCAAGGGCCATTACTGATGGTCTCTCTTTATAGACATCAAAGTAACACCTTTGAGAAGGTACAAGGGGAGAGGAGTTCCTCAAATGAACTAAATGTAGATCACTTCAATGAGTCAGTCTCCTCTGTTTGGAAATTACTTATATATATTTTAAATGGTGGCCAGTGTACCTGTGAAGCACTGGTATGATTATTTGAGTTGATTTATCCCAAAGCTTGGTCTCTAGCAAGGTAGGTACTGCTATTATGACCATTCACTCTAAATATGAGAAGATACCAGTGTGTGTACAAGTTTTTGTTTTTTTTTATAATAGTTTATTGTCAAATTAGTTTCCATATAACACCACGTGCTTCTCCCCACAAGTGCCCCCCACCATGACATCCCCCCTCCCTCCCTCCCCCTCCCCCCTCAGTCCATGGTTCGTCTCCAGTATTCAATAGTCTCCCTTGATCCGTGTCCCTCACTCATCCCCGCTCTCTTTCCCCCTTCCT
>PISW01014983.1:0-18752 GCA_004023785.1 Mungos mungo | reverse complement strand
AGGTGGGGGCCGCTATGATATTCCATGGCTGGCATGGTCAGATGTTCAATAAATTAAAATCCCAATAAGTAAAACAAACCTCAAAATATAAAAACCTCAAAAGGTTTAAATTCTTTTATTTTTATTTTATTTTATTTTATTTATTTTTTGAGAGAGAGAGAGAGAGATTGGGCGCAAGTGCGTGGAGGGCAGAGAGAGTGTGAGAGAGATTCCCAGGAGGGCCAGAGAGAGAGAGAGAGAGAGAGAGAGCTCACCCAAACTGGGTTTGAACTCATCCGAAGCAGGGCTCGAACCCACCCAATGTGGAACTCAAACTCATGAACCATGAGATCATGACCCAAGCCGAAGTCAGATGCTTAATGACTGAGCCACCCAGACGCCCTCAAAGGATTTAAATTCTTAAATCATTGTTTGGAAAACCCAAGAGCTTTGTGAATCTGACTGCTGTGCTATACGGTTGCTTTTCTGTCAGAAGGGTCCAAAACCACTTTTACAGATTAGATTCCTGATGTTCAGAGGTTAGCAATATTGTGCTACCACTAGAGTTAATCAACATAAAGGAAACTGGCCTCAGTGGGAATCTCTATCTGATGCATCAGGCCCAATTTGTCCCGGTGTATAGAAAAAAACTTCTGTCTCTCCCTCTCTGTTACCAGGGTTAGCTCACTCTCTCGAATTCCCTGGAGGTAATTTTCTTCTAGAAGAGTCCTGAGAGAGAGAGAGTGAGAGAGACAGAGAGACAGAGACAGAGAGACAGAGAGAGGTGAGGGGTGAGAGGTAAGAGAGTCCCGTTCAGAGAATATTCCGGAAAGGACTGTGGAGGAAAAGGCGGCTGAGCCCAGCCTGTGGGTCTCTCCCTGGCTTCCTCGGACAGCCCCTGGGCCAGGACTCAGGAAGACAGGATGACAAAGTCACCTGACCACCGCAGGAGGAGAGGGGTCAGGGCAAAGTCTCAGAACCCCCTGGGAGGGCCTGGCTCTCCAGGTGTCCTCCCGAGGGCGGTGTCTGGTGCAGGGATGCCCATTGTTGGGAGTCCTCGTCTCCCTGGTTTTACTTGCTCTCACAGCCTGGGTCACGTCCTCAGGCCTGGATACTGATGACGCGGCCCCACTTCGCACTCCCAATAGGTTTCCTACTTCTGAAGAAGCCAAACAGCTGTACCGTGGTTCAGAGTTATAAAATCCCTACAATATTTGTGGGGACTCAGCTACACCTCAGACCCTCAGGGTCTGGATCATGGGTCCTCGGACCCTCCTCCTGCTGCTGCTGCCGCCCCGGGGCCCTGGCCGTGACCCAGACCTCGGCGGCTGAATGCGGGGTCGGGAGGAAAGGGACTCCGCGGGACAAGAGTGATGGCACCAGGGAAGTTCCTCGTCCGCCGGCCCCGCCCCAACCCCCACCGGCGGGACCCGGACCCACTCCGGCCTGTCGTCCTCCGTCCCTCCCCCACTCCGCCCTGCTCTTCCCCACTGGGGTCCCTCTCGCCCTGCCCTCCCCGCCGCCTCCACCTGGAACCCGGGCCCTGCGCGGGGAGGAGGGTCAGGCAGGGTCTCAGCCCTCCGCGCCCGCAGCTCCCACTCCCAGAGGTATTTCCAACAGCAGAGCGTCCCGGCCCTCCCGCCTGGAGCCCCGCTCTGCCGCACCCCTGCCCTCCGCCCCGCCCTACACTGCTGTAGCTTCTCCGTCATCTGCTCTCCTGTTCCCGCAGAGAAGACCCAGCCTCGCCATCCCTGTCTGTGCCTCCTGTCCCACGGAGCTGTGGCTTTTCCTCCTTCCTTGAACGTAAAACTGGTTTGTTTTCTTCCCTTCTTACCATGTGGTGTTGATGGGCTGATTTAAAAACAGAATTCTTAAAGCCTGAGAGAGAAAATGAATAGAAGCACCGAAAACTTCCAGGGTCTGCATGTTTGCTGTGCTTCCCCTAGGGTGGGGACAGGAGAGGTTGTGAGGTGCCAGCATGGACAAGACTGTGCCCAATAGGTGCTCCGTGCATCCTGCCCTTTGATGTGGTCGCTCCTCAGCTGCATCATCATTGCTGCTCCCTTGTCCTTGTCCCTTCAGTGGAACCCTGTCACACTAGGCATCGGATCACAAGGGCTCTGATCTCTCCTGTGTCCAGGACCAGGACACATAGGCTCAAGCCTGGGTCAGGACTCAGCCCCCAAGTTTTGTTTTGTTTGTTTGTTTGTTTGTTTCTATGGAGACTTAAACCCCTTCTGTTCTTGTGTAGGAGTTCTGGGCCCATTTTCCTCTGGTGTCCCCCAGTCTGGGACAGTCATAGGGGTCCTTGGGTGTCTCATTGTCCCCACAGGCCCAGTGAGCCCCTGCACACAGGAATCTCTACGGATTTGCAAGATGAATTTTCAGACTCATCAATCTCTTCTCCTTCTAGTACTGTTCTGGATTACTCTACCCATCTTTTCCCCATCTTTTTTAAAAAGCAGATTCTGGGGCGCCTGGGTGGCTCAGTTGGTTAAGCCTCCGACTTCGGCTCAGGTCAGATCTCACATTCGTGGGTTCGAGTCCCGCATCAGTCTCTGTGCTGATAGCTAGCTCAGAGCCTGGAGCCTGCTTCCGGTTCTGTGTCTCCTTCTCTCTCTGCCCCTCCCCCTCTCATGCTCTGTCTCTCTCTGTATCAAAAATAAATAAAACATTAAAAAAATAAATAAAAATAAAAATAAAAAAATAAAAAGCAGATTCTGGAAGATATGCTAAGTGAAATAAGTCAGTCAGAATAGGACAGATATCATATGCTTTCACTCTTATGTGGATCCTGACTATATATAATCAGGGAGAAATATAAATAAAAAATTTAAATATATAATATAATATATAAATTCTATGTAAAAATATTTAAATGTTTTTAAGATAATATAAGTATAAAAAATTATACTTAGACATTATGAATATATATTTATAGGGAAATATATATCATGTATGTATTTAGTTAGAGTATTTTGCATCATTTATTTCAGCAAATGCTACCGAACAGTCCTGAGGCCACACAGCCAGGAACAGAATCCACAGTCTCATCCTAGGTCAAGGCCAAAATAGGAACCACTGTCTGTACTACTGGTCACAGATGGCACTGTTCACACCACTGGACCCAGAGGCAAGGACTGCTGTTGCTGCTGCCCCCGGCAGGTGGGGGACACGACTGCCACGCACATCACCTGTGCCAAATGCATCAGCACTGTCCCAGCTTCCCTGTCACCACATCCTGAGTCAGAATCTGGCTCGTGGTCACCTGGCTTGTGGAGTCTCAGGCCATGTCCACTTGCAACAACTTTGCTGGATTCCCAGGGAGAGGTCCCTTTGACTTGACCTCGTTATTTATACTAGTCTCTGCATTCCTGGCCACAACCCTGTGAGAGGCCATGCATTCGGGTGGTTCCCAAAGTCACCCCTGTTGTAGGCAGACTCTAAAATGACTCCAAAGTGCCCATCCTCTTGTATTCATGCCTTTGAGTGACAGCCACTCTGTGAACAGAAGCTGGATATAGTGACTTGCTGGTATCAAATAGAATAGGGTGAAGTCATACAAGGTACATCTGGGATCACCAGGACACAAGACATGAGGCACCTGGAGTCAATTGTCTCAAGGTGGGACATCGACGCCAGGCTGGGGAAGTAGGGCTTTCTGACGGCACCCAAAGACAAATGATCCAGCTTTCCTTTTCCACCTGAGGGGTTTCTTCTGCAGATCTTAACCTTGAGAGCCACTGCCATCAGACACAATGAGGAGGAGAAAAAGGCCACCAGGAGTGATTGTCATTCTGGCTGGAATGAATAGGAGAACTCTGTAAATAGTACAGGAAAAAAAGGGAAGAAACAAAGTCTCCCAAAGGTAACACCTGGGGAGCCACACATGCCCCCAGGGCAGCCCCATGGTTACAAAATGAGGAGAACAGTCTCCACTCTCCCTGTGCTGCCCCTGGGGCCCAGCTCTGCCTTCCTCCAACACAGGACACTGTCCCAGGGAGCCCACACTGGTGCACCCTGTGTATATCTTTCTGCTCATCTCCAGAACAAACCAACAAACCCACCCACTCCTGGAAGTCCTCCTCCTCTGTATGTATTAATTTAGTTGCGTGCAGCAGAAAAACAGCCCCCAGTGGTGTGAACGGGACGCAGCAGCTTGTATGCATCGCCCAGGAGTGAGTCAAGCCATCCAGGACTACTAGGGTAGCTCTGTCCCAAAGGCTGTCCAGTCATGCAGCTTCCTGTGACCCGTAAAGTTGCCCTTATTAGCATGAGCCAGGGTACCTAATACCATGTCCATGGTCCATAAGCAGGCGGGGAAAGCAGAATAAAATCTAAGTTTCCCTCCGTTAAGGCAACACCTACTACTTCATTCTGTTTCATCATAATGGACGGAATGTAGTCACACAGAAAAACAGCCTCATGGGAGGCTGGTGAATGAATCTGTTTTTAATCTGAGTGACCCTGGGCTCCCATGAAACTCTATCACTATGGAATAAGGATGATTTTTGCTCTACTTAAATTTTTAAAAATGGATAAGGTGGAGGAGGAAATTTCTTGTTCACTCTGCACTCCTTTCTGTTATATAAAGTTTTTAAATCTTTGCATGTCTCAGTTGACATAAATTTTGAATTTCCAAGAAAAGCCCACCTCCATTTAGCAGACACATACTAGGCAGTTGTAGAGGTCCAGCTCTCTGCTAGGCCGCAGGGACAGAAATATGAGGGAATTCACAGGGGGGTGAATAACCGGGTAAATGCAACTAGTACAGTGAGTTCTGGGGAAACAGCCTCCAGACAGAAGCTTACCGAGCGCCTACTGCAGGCCAGGGGTTGTGCCACGTGCTAGGGACGTAAAGAAGATGCATGTATATGCCTTTGTGACCTAAATGTCTGCTTCTGATGAGCTTCTGTGCCAATCCCTGACTTGCTAGGAAACCTACCTCTGTGTCTGTCCTTGTGTGGGAAGGAGCTGAGATTTGGAAAGAGAACCGTTGTCCATTTGGTCTAAAAATTAGTGAAAAGGTTTAGTTAGAGAATAATTACTTTCTTATATAACTGATTCATCAATACAAAAGAAAATCACTATAAAATAAAATGAATGAAGAGAAAGAAACCACAAAGTGGAATCATAAGAAGTGACTTTGTGGGACCCCGTATAAGGCAAACTAGAAAAAACAGTAGGAGACCAGGATTTGCCTGGAAGCATGACAGAGGAAAGCAAAAAAAACCAAAACAAGACCCCCCCCCCAAAAAAAAAAGGTTCAGTTTAGTGATGGTGCTTTCCTAAAGGTTTAAAAAATCTGACAAGTCAAGGGGGAAATGTGCAGAGAGGATGACCACTCAAGCTCAACAAAGCTGAGACAGACCTTTCCAAACGATAGTGTGAATCTTGTACCCAGGACCCTGATTTGATAAAACAGCTCATCTGTGCAGATCATCTTATCCAACATGGCACCCAGAGTTACAATCATCTTGTTCAGTGATTGTTCACCCTGGGTATGAACCCACCCAGTGTAGAGACTTTGCTACCCTCCATTCCTGCCATCTGTCAACTGGAACACCCCCATACAGACAGATTCTATAATAAGCCCAAATGTCTCTACCTCTTGGACCACTGGCCTTGTGAAATCTCCTCCCACTGACTGTGGGTAGGAGCTGGAAAATCTTTTTTTTTTTAAATAGTTTATTGTCAAATTGGTTTCCATATAACACCCAGTGCTCTTCCCCACAGTGCCCTCCTCCATCACCACCACCTCTTTTCCCCCTCCCCCCCTTCAACCCTCAGTTCATTTTCAGTATTCAATAGTCTCTCAAGTTTTGCATCCCTCGCTCTCCCCAACTCTCTTTCCCCCTTGCCCTCCCCATGGTCCTCCGTTAGGTTTCTCCTGCTCTCCTGTTAGACCTATGAGTGCAAACATATGGTATCTGTCCTTCTCCACCTGACTTATTTCACTTAGCATGACACCCTTGAGGTCCATCCACTTTCCTACAAATGGCCAGATTTCATTCTTTCTCATTGCCATCTAATACTCCATTGTATATATATACCACATCTTCTTGATCCATTCATCAGGTGATGGACATTTAGGCTCTTTCCATGTTTTGGCTATTGTTGACAGTGTTGCTATGAACATTGGGGTACATGTGCTCCTATGCATCAGCATTTCTGTATCCCTTGGGTAAATCCCTAGCAGTGCTATTGCTGGGTCATAGGGGAGTTCTATTGATAGTTTTTTGAGGAACCTCCACACTGTTTTCCAGAGCGGCTGCACCAGTTTACATTCCCACCAACAGTGTAGGAGGGTGCCCGTGTCTCCACATCCTCGCCAGCATCTATAGTCTCTTGATTTGTTCATTTCAGCGACTCTGACTGGTGTGAGGTGGTATCTCAGTGTGGTTTTGATTTGTATTTCCCTGATGATGAGTGACGCTGAACATTGTTTCATGTGTCTGTTGGCCATCTGGATGTCTTCTTTGGAGAAGTGTCTGTTTATGTCTTCTGCCCATTTCTTCACTGGGTTTTTTGGGGTATGGAGTTTGGCGAGTTCCTTGCACAACTTGGATACTAGCCCTTTATCTGATACGTCATTTGCAACTCTCTTTTCCCATTCCGTTGGTTGCCTATTAGTTTTCTTGATTATTTCTGCACTGCAGAAGCTTTTTATCTTGATGAGGTCCCAATAGTTCATTTTTGCTTTCATTTCCATTGTTTTGGGGGATATGTTAAGTAGGAAATTGCTGCAGTTGGGGTCAAGGAGGCTGTTTCCTGCCTTCTCCTCTAGGGTTTTCATGGTTTGCTGTCTCATATTCATGTCCTTCATCCATTTTGAGTTTATTTTTGTGTATGGTGTAAGCAAGTGGTCTAGTTTCATTCTCCTGCATGTTGCTGTCCAGTTCTCCCAGCACCACCTGTTAAAGAGGCTGTCTCTTTTCCATTGGAAACTCTTTCCTGCTTTGTCAAAGATTAATTAGCCGTACATTTGTGGGTCCAGTTCTGATTCTATTCCATTGGTCTATGTGTCTGTTTTTGTGCCAATACCATACTGTCTTGATGATGACAGCTTTGTAGTAGAGGCTAAAGTCTGGGATTGTGATGCCTCCCGTTTTGGTTTTCTTCTTCAATATTACTTTGGCTATTCGGGGTCTTTTGTAGTTCCATATGAATTTTAAGATAATTTGTTTTAGCTTTGTGAAGAATGCTAGTGCAATTTTGATGGGGATTGAATTGAATGTATAGATTGTTTTGGGTAATAATGACATTTTCACAATGCTTATTCTTCTGATCCATGAGCATGGAATGTTTTTCCATTTCTTTGTGTCTTCAATTTATTTCATAAGCTTTCTATAGTTTTTATCATACAGGTCTTTTACATCTTTGGTTAGGTTTATTCCTAAGTATTTGATGATTTTTCATGGAATTGTGAATGGGATCAGTTTCTTGATTTCTATTTCTGTTGCTTCATTATTGGTGGATAAAAATGCAACCAATTTCTGTACATTCATTTATTTTGTACCCTGCAACTTTGCTGAATTCATGGATCAGTTCTAGTAGGCTTCTAGTGGAGTCAGTCAGGTTTTCCATGTAGAAGAGAATATCATATCATCTGCGAAAAGTGAAAGTTTGACTTCATCTTTGCCAATTCTGATGCCTTATATTTCCTTTTGTTGTCTGATTGCTGATGCTAGGACTTCTGGCACTATGTTAAACAACAGTGGTCAGAGTGGACATCCCTGTTGTTTTCCTGATCTCAGGGGGAAAGCTCTCAGCTTTTCCCCATTGAAGATGATATTAGCTGTGGGCCATTCATAAATGGCTTTTATGGTGTCTAAGTAAGTTCCTTCTATCCCGACTTTCTCGAGAGTTTTTATTAAGAAAGGATGCTGTATTTTGTCAAATGCTTTTTCTGCATCTATCGACAAGATCATATGGTTTTTATCTTTTCTTTTGTTAATGTGATGGGTCACATGGATTGATTTCCAAACACTAAACCAGCCCTATAACCCAGGAATGAATCCCACTGGATCATGGTGGATAATTCTTTTTATATGCTGTTGAATTGGATTTGCTAGTATCTTGTTGAGGATTTTTGCATCTGTATTCATTAAGGATATTGGTCTGTAGTTCTCTTTTATTGCTGGGTTTTTGTCTGGCTTGGGAATCAAAGTGATGCATGCTTCGTAGAATGAGTCCGGAAGTTTTCCTTCTATTTCTATTTTTGGAATAGCTTGAGAAGAATGGATATTGACCCTGCTTTAAATGTCTGGTAGAATTCCCATGAGAGGCCATCTGGCCCTGGGCTCTTTTTTGTTGGGAGGTTTTTGATAACTGATTTGATTTCTTCACTGGTTATGGGTCTGTTCAGATTTTCTATCTCTTCCCATTTGAGTTTTGGTAGTGCATGTACATTTAGGAATTTGTCCATTTCTTCTAGGTTGCCCAGTTTGTTGGCAAGTAATTTTTCATAGTATTTCCTGATGATTGCTTGTATTTCTGAGGGATTTACTGTAATAGATCCATTTTCATTTGTGATGTTGTCTATTTGGGTGTTCTCTCTTTCTGAGAAGCCTGGCTAGAGGTTTATTCAATTTTGTTTATTTTTTCAAAAAACCAACTCTTGTTTTCCTTGATCTGTTCAACTGGTTATTTTATTCTATTTTGTTTATTTCTGTCCCGATCTTTAGTATTTCTCTTCTTCTGCTGGATTTGGGGTGCTCTTCCTGCTCCCTTTCTAGTTCTTTTGAGAGCTCTGTGATTTTGAATTTGTGCTTTTTCTAGTTTGTTGAAATAGGCCTGGATTTCAATATACTTTCCTCTTAGGACTGCCTTTGCTGCATCCCAGAGAGTTTGGATTGTTCTACTTTAATTTTCATTTGTTTCCATATATTTTTTTTATTCCTTCCCTAATTGCCTGATTAGCCCAATCATTCTTTAGTAAGGTGGTCTTTAACCTCCATGTTTTTGGAGATTTTCCAGACTGTTTCCTGTGATTGATTTCAAGTTTCATAGCATTGTGATCTGAAAGTGTGCATGATTGTGGGGGCCCGGTAGGCCAAAAAACCTCCTACAGAGGACCGTTGATGGCACTGCCTCCGGGGCACCGGAGAGTCTATATAAGTAACCCCTGATGGCTATGCCTCCAGGGCGCAGGAGAACTATTTGGGAAGTTGCGGAACAAGTTGAAAGACTGTTGAACAACATTTGGCCTCCTGCACATGTGGCTTCTGTTTAACCTGTCTATGATTTTCTCGTTGCTTTGCAAAAGCAAAAAGGTGTATACCTTTAAGTTTTGAATCAACTTGGGTCAGTTAGTGGCACCAGCTTTCCCTTACATTATTTCTATTCCCAGCTCATTGCCTGCTGCTGGGGCAAACACAATCCTCTGTCTAAAATTAACTCCTTAAATGATAAGCGTCTTGCCCAAACATAGCTGCTAAAGGGCCTTGAAGAAAGGAAAATTCTTTGAGAGACAAACTTCCTCATTCCTGTTTTTTTACTTCTGTTCTCACGGCTGTTCTCCCTTCTGTGATAAAAAATGATCCTTCCCAGAGCATGTTTTTACTCTTTCGAGGACCATAAACTATGTAATCATTAAAGAAAAAAAATGTGTAATCCCCTATGGCATAAAAGACTCTGACTTTCTTAGTAAAGTGTGGTTTTACCATGTTGTCTGTCTTCTTTCCTATAGATATTTCACCAACACCAACCACCTACTTAAGGACCTTTCGACTGGGGTGCGTGGGTTGGTCCCCCATGGTTGTGGGGGACCGACCCACGCACCCCAGTCGAAAGGTCCCGAGTAGGGGGTTGGTGTCGGTGCAATATCTCTAGAAAAGAAGATGGACAAGACGAACAAGACAGACAAGACAGACGAGATAGACAACGTGGATGGTGGTTGGTAAAGCCACCTTTTACTTAGATGGCCAGGGTCTTATATACCATGGGTAATTACATCATTTCTTTAATGGTTACATAGTTCAAGGTCCCTGAAGTAAAGACATGCTCCGGAAAAGGTCATTCTTATCAGAACAGTAGTAACAGGATTAAGTCATTGCAAAAAGAGGAATCCCCTAATAATAGTCTGGTTTTAAACATAAGATAAACCTGAAGAATTCTATGAGGAGATATACATTCCTTAAGGCCCTTCATCAGTTATTCAAGGGTAAAATGCTCATCCTTTTATAAGCAAATCTTTTGACAGAGGATTATGTTCACTCCCAACAGCAGACAAAGAGCCAGAAAATAAAGTAAGGAAAGTCACTGACTTTCCCAAGTTGATTCAAAGCCTAAAAGTATATGCCTCTTTGCAAAGCAATGAGAAAATCATAGGATGCTCAATCGACTGAGCCACCCAGGTGCCCCTGTAGAGAAAATCATAGGATGAACAGAAGCCATATGTGGGGCCCAGGAGGCCAAATATTGTTTGAGGGTATTTTTTGCCTACTGGGCCCCGACACATAGTGTGATCTCAATTCATTTGTATTTATGGAGGGCTGCTTTATGCCCCAGTATTTGATCTATCTTGGAGAATGTGCCCTGCACACTGTAGAAGAAAGTGAATTCCCTAGCCTCAGGATGTAAATATATCTGTCAAATCCATCTGTTCCAATGAGTCGTTCAGGGCCATTGTTTCTTTAGTGATTTTCTATCTGGTTGATATATCCATTGCTGTGAGTGGAGGATTAAAATCCCCTGCAATTAGCACATTCTTATCAATAAGATTGTTTCTGTCTGTGATTAATTGTTTTATGTATTTGGGTGCTCCCGAATTTGGTGCATATATGTTTATAATTGTTAGTTCTTCCTGTTGGAGAGACCCTGTAATTATTATATAATCCCCTTCTTCATCTCTTGTTACTGCCTTTAATTTAAAGTCTAGTTGGTCTGATATAAGTATAGCTACTCCAGTTTTCTTTTGACTTCCAGTCACATGATAGATATTTCTCCATCCCATTACTTTCAATCTGAAAGTGTCCTCAGGTCGAAAATGAGTCTCTTGTAGACAGCAAATAGATGAATTTTAGGGTTTTTTTTTTTATCCATTCTGCTACCCTGTGTCATTTGATTGCAACATTCAGTCCATTTGCATTCAGCATTATTATTGAAAAATGTGTGTTTAGATTCATTGTGTTCTCTGTAGGGTTCATGCCTGTAGTGGTGTCTCTGGTACCTTGTGTTCCTTGTAGCATTTCCTTCATAGAGTCCCTCTTAGGATTTCTTGCAGGGCTGGTTTGGTGGTGGTGAATTCTCTCAATTTTTGTTTATTTGGGAAAACCTTTATCTCTCCTTCTATTTTGAATGACAGGCTTGCTGGATAAAGGATTTTTGGCTGCATATTTTTTCCATTCATCACATTGAAGATTTCCTGCCATTCCTTCCTGGCCTGCCAAGTTTCAGTAAATAGGCCTGTAACCACTCTGATAGGTTTCCCTTTGTATGATAGGGCCCTTTTATCTTAGCTGCTTTCAGAATTCTCTCTTTATCCTTATATTTTGCCAGTTTCACTATGATATGTCATGCCAAAGGTCAATTCAAGTTACGCTGAGGGGAGTTCTCTGTGTCTCCTGGATTTCAATGTTTATTTCCTTCCCCAGATTGGGGAAGTTATCAGCTATAATATGATCAAGCACTTCTTCAGGACCTTTTTTTCTTTCTTCTTCTTCAGGAATTCCTATGATATGGATATTGTTCCATTTGATTGTATCACTCAGGTCTCTGATTCTCCTTTGGTGCTCCTGGATCAATTCCTCTCTCTTTTTTTCAGCTTCCTCTTTTGCTATAACTATGTCTTCTAATTCACCTATTCTCCTCTCTGCCTCTTCAATCTGTGCAGTGGAAGCTTCCATTTTATTATGCACCTCACTTATAGCATTTTTTAACTCATCACAGCTATTTTGAAGGTCCCTGGTCTTTGTATCAATAGCTTCTCTGATATCTTCCATACTTTTTTCAAGCCCAGCGATTAATTTTATGACAATTGTTCTAAATTCTTGCTCAATTATGTTGCTTATATCTGTTTTGAGCAGTTCTGTGGCTGTGAATTCTTCCTGGAATTTCTTTAGAGGAGAGTTCTCTGTTTTGTCATTTTGGCTAGCTTTCTGTCTCTTGTCAGTTTTAAAAACTTATTATGCACTCTGCACCCATGAGTATTGCTATATTAAGAGAGGCTCATTGACTGTCCAGGGCCTGTCCGTTCAGGAAGTGTTCTTTTAATGGTGTCTCTCAGTTTCTTTTGTTATGCCTTTGGTTATTTTATTTCCCTACTCAGTGATATTTGGGACTCTCCACCATGTGTACTTTGGCTTGTTTCTTGAGGTAGCCCTGAAAAGGAAGACAGACAAACACACAGGGAACAAAAGCATGCAAACACACAGACAAATCAAACAAACAAGCAAACCAAAAAGGGAAAGAAATAAAAAGCAAAGAAAAAAAGTGAGATAGAGACAACAAAAGACAAAGGACAGTCTAAAAGCATAAAACCAGGAGTGCCTGGGTGGCTCGGTTGGTTAAGTGTCCGACTTCGGCTCAGGTCGTGATCTCACAGTTTGTGGGTTTGAGCCCCATGTCGGGCTTTACGCTGACAGCTAGCTCAGAGCTTGGAGCCTGCTTCAGATTCTGTGTCTCCCTCTCTCTCTCTTTGACCTTCCCCTGCTCGAGTTGTCTCTGTCTCTCAAAAAATAAATAAAAAACATTTTTAAAAATTAAAAGCATAAACCCAGAAATCCCAGGTATAAATAAAGAGTAGTGTGGAGGCACTGGTGTTGGAAGAGCATCTACAAAGAGAAAAGTGACAGGGGTGTGGACGAAGTGAAATTGGACATTGATCAGGCAGAGAGACTAAAAGGTTTAATTCAATGAGAAAAAGAGGAGAATACGGTAGGAGGTGAGGAGAAAAAAAAATTATGATAATGTTACCCAAAGAAGCTATATAGTCTGATTATTCCAGAGAGAGAGAGAGAGAGAGAAAGGAAGGTAGCATCAAAAGAACTGATTAAGTATGACTGTTTAGGTGAACCAATATCCTGCATGTCCAGTCCAACAGAGGGGAGAGATAAAAATGAGATAAGGGAAAATATATCTGAATAGCAAGAATTGATCTCATCACAGCAATACATCAGTGTTAGTCTTTCCCAGGGGGCAGGCAGGGGGGTGGGAGGGAGGCAGCTCTCCAGTGCGGATGGGCATGGTTTGGTGTACACAGGTCTCACCTCCACTGCTGGTCCTGAGGGTTGCTCCCTGAGGCCCTGCCTTGGTGGTTGTGGGGAGAAGAATGACAGCTCCCCAATCTCTTCTTGAACCAAGAATTGCAACTCACTCTTTTGGTCTGATCTCCCTGTACCTCGGGTGAGTCAAGTTGTATTTTCCAAGCCCTGCCTCATTTCCATATCCTAGTCCATGCACTTTAATGATACTGTGCTAGATGAGATGTACTGCTGAAGGTGGGCAGCTTCTTAGCAGAGGATCCAGGAGTAAGGGAGCAGTTTAGCAGTTTCTCCTGGGGCCACCTGGGGCCAGTGCACAGCCCAAGGAAAAGGCATCAGCTAGAGAGGAAGGATCTCTCTCCCTGCGCCCTACGGTTATAGATAGGATGATAAGATCTCTCTCCATCTTGGGCGGAGGTTTTTCTCTTCTCTAGAGACAGCTCTATGAGCGTTTTCAGCCTCTCTTTCCCTTCCCTTCATCTCTCCCCGGCTCTGCTTGCTCTCCGTGGCTCTCCACAGAGAAGCGGGGGTTCCCTCCCCTCTGAGCCTCGGGGTCCTGGCCCGTTTTTATCTTCCCCAGTTCGCACTCACTCACGCACCTATCTTCTTTGTGGACTCTGTGTCTTTTCCTCCCAGACTCTTGCAGATCACAATATTGTGGCTTCAGTCCTTCTTAGTTTGATAGATGCGGGCAGAGCTCCCTACTTCTCGCCATCTTGCCCCACCTATTTTTGTTATTTGATTACAGTTGACACACTCTTTCAGGTTTACAGCACAGTGATTTGCCACATAATCCAGTGATTCCACTCTTGGGTATTTACCCAAAGAAATGAAAATACCAATTCTTTAATAATTTTTTGAATAGACTATAGCTAATTTTAAATATAAAATTGAAGAGAGAAGAAACAGCAATCCCCACATCCAGAACAGGTCTGACACTGACAGCTGGGCCTCAGTGGGGTCAGAAGCTGGCTGATGCCACCACAGGGCCATATTATTCTCCTGTGGGACATGACCAGTCATCTCACAGAACATCAACATCAGACAAGGACACTCTGAAACCATGACACTACTGTGTCTAATTACAGACAAAAACAAGCCACTGTACAACCCACAAAATACCCAACATCTCCCTGTGCTGGTTAATGTGAGAAATCACTGCTTCTTTACCCTTACTGCTTTATCTTCACTCTGGTCTGTCCTGCCTAGAAATGAGATTCACTGAGATGGTCAAGCATAGAATTGCCCACATGTCCTAATGACATGCAATCAGGAGTGGGCCCCCGCTTCCACAGACCCTCCCCAAAACACCCATCCAAAGCTCAGGTCCTTATAGGTTCCAACACCTTCATATTAAGGTGTCTCATGGCCCCAAAGGAGTGTGTTCTTTCTCACTGCAACAAGTAATAGATCCAACTTGAATGCCCACAGCTGCTCCTGGTGGTCTTTGGCTGGAGAACACTGAAGCATGTTACCCTTTTGTCTGTCGGAATTGATTTTATGTCTTTTAGTTTGATCATGACATGTGTTTGTATCTTTGTGAGTGTGTGGTTGATATGCAGAAATTTTGTTTTTTCTTTATTATTTTAGTATCATGATTTTCAATCATTGTGCAACACTTAGAGAATTCTTCATCCCACAGTTGTAAACATTTCATGTATATTTTCACCTTGGTAGAAATGAAGAGCAGAGGGTTTCTAGGGTGAAATGTCTGAATTTGGGCAAAAGTATGGGGAGGAGCAAAGGTAAAATATTCTAAGGTGGTGGAATCTAAGATGTACATCTTCTGCTATAGGGCTTTTACAAGTATGTACAGGGCCTACAACGTATCTCACATATGTTGTGGTCAATAAATCCTCTCATGGGCTCAGTGAAGATTTATGTGCCTGCTTATGCTTACCAGGTTAACACAAGCAACACCAGGGCATCGAAGGTAATAGAAACTAAAATTACTCCAGGGATGGGCATTTTTGAAGTTAATTTGAGTGATACATCATGTTTTGGTTAATCTCTATACACTTTAGCAGTTATAATGCATTATTAATTAAACTTTCAGACTGTATTTTAAGGATATTCTCAAACACACATAGATAAACCCATGACTTCTATACAAAGATAAATTTAATATACCTATGAGTCACACAGTATCTTTTTTGAGGAGGATTCTGAAAACTAAAAACGTTCTAGATATGCACTGTCCAAATGGAGACCACTAGGGACACCTGGGTGGCTCAGTTGGGTAAGCGTCTAATGACTCTTGATTTCAGCACAGGTCTTTATCCCACAGTTCTGGGATCGAGCCTCATGTGGGACTCTGCATTAACAGCACAGAGCCTGCTTGGGATTCTCTCTTCTACTCTCTCTGCCCCTCGCCACCTCTTAAAATTAATTAATTAATTTTTAAAAATAGTAGCTACTAGCCACATATGGCTACTTATATTCAAATTCTTTTGAAACAATTAAAAATGCAACTGCTCAGCACAATAGCCCCACTTCAAGTACCACCTGTATCTCAAGAGTCACATGCAGCTCGTGGCCACCATGCTAGACAGGGCAGATACAGAACAATCCCTTCATCACAGACCGTTGTATTGGACGGTGCTGCACTGCATGCTTTGTGGGCCTCTAGTCAGATGCATCAGACACATGTAAAGTGTAAAGACCAATATCATTTCTCTTACAGATCACATGAGATTTCTGTCTGGGATGTGAATACATAGTAAGGTGGTGTATCACAAAATCAAAGTCAGTCATGCATGGGTCTGGTGCCTTCAGGCACAAACCATTCCCAATTACAAAAATACCTGCCCCTCCACCTCCCTTCCCAGACTGAGGACTCTCTCTGGCAGCAAAATTCCAGGAGGTGAGATCTGTTCCAGGTGCCCTCAGGGGCTAAACTCAGAGCTAAGTTATCAGAGCCAAGTCCAGCTCAGAGAAAGGGATTCTGCTAAGTGAAGAGGAGGCCAGGCAGTGATCAGCTGGGAGACTCTCCCAGGTTTATTCAGAGCAGCAGTTCTCAAAGCGTGCTCTGTGGAACACCTGAAGTCACTGAGGCCCTTTCACATAATCCATGAGGTTTAAACGATTTTCATAATAGTATATAGACCTATTTTGCCTTTTTTCTATGTTGGCATTCGCAGGGAGGTAAAACTTAGCCAGAATGGAGGTTATAGGTCCAAACTACAATAGTTGTTATTCTTCACCACTACTTACTTCCATTAAAAAAAACAAAAACAGAGGCGCCTGGGTGGCTCAGTCTGTTAAGCGTCCGGCTTTGGCTCAAGTCATGATCTCACGGTTGGTGGGTTCCAGTCCCACGTTGGGTTCTGTGCTGACAGCTAGCTCAGAGCCTGGAGCCTGCTTCGGATTCTGTATCTCCCTCTCTCTCTGACCCTCCCCTGCTCACACTGTCTCTCTCTGGCTCTCAAAAATAAATAAAAAACATTCCTGATTGAAGCATTATAAATTATTTTTACCAAAATATTCTAAAATCCACATGTTCTTTATTTTTTTGGTTTTTAGAGAGAGAATGAGAGTGCAAGCAGGGGAGAGGGGCAGAGGGATAGGGAGAGAGAATCTTAAACAGGCTCTACACTCAGTGCAGAGCCCAATGTAGGACTCGATCCCACGATCCTGGGACCATGACCTGAGCTGATATCAAGAGTCAGATGCTCAACAGACTGAGTCACCCAGGCACCCCTTAAATCTACATTTTAAACATGTGTTACATGATGACTTGGGATGTATAGCACTTCTGCTACATCCCTAAGCCCCAGGGAAAGTAGTCTCCATGATCCTGACAGGCATGTTGTGTGTGTTGCGTGTGTGTGTGTGTGTTTCTTTTGCAGAATGCCATTTTTACTTGAAGGAATGAATGATACAGAGACTTGGATTATTTAGGCTAAGATATTTGGCAGACAGTTTCTGGAAAAAGGACAAAATCACAAAAATCAGCTCACATGAGACAGCTGGCAGTGCTTGTTGCGTTGATAAAAAGGAAGTTCTCAAGAGAAAATCAGAACTTTGGAAAACTTGTGATCCACCAATAATCCTGACAGCTTCTCATACTAACAAACTTTTCCGTTGGGATTTGTGGTAATATTAAAACAAATGTGTCTCTCTGATAATTCCATTCCAGTCTAATGAACACTATCTATATCAAATAGTGAAATGACACTTAAAACCAATCATGCATTAGTACAAGATCCATTCAATGTGCAGATGGGCCTATGGATTTAACGTAACAGAGAAGGAGACAGTCAGTGGTGCTTTCAGGTTCCACTTTGCAAATAACTTTAGAGAAAGTACAACTTGTGTAGTTTTAATATAGTATCAAAGATAAATATGCATAATTATCTGAAAAGGTTATGAAACATACTATTCTTATATTTTTGCAAGGTTGTAAATTACTTCATATACTTCAACCAAAATAACACAATAAATGCAGAAGCAAATTTGAACATCCAATGGTCTTCTAATGAGACAGACAAGAAAGGGACTTGCAAAAATGGAGAATATAACAAAATCCACTCTTCTCACTATCCTGTTTATTTGGAGAAATGGTTCTTTTTCATAAAAACAGTATTTCTGTTTTCATGCCATGGGTTATTAATAAGACCGTAAATGGATTGACAAATTTTTAAACCTGTTTATGGTAAATATTGATAAGACATAATCCACAGACACACGATTATCCTTGGGATCCACAGTAATTTGTAAGACTGTATAGATAACCTGAGAACAAAATGTTAGAGAATCACTGACTCACACAGCTCCTGGGCCACGACTCAGGGAGACAGTGTGACAAAGAGCTCTCTGTGAAGTAGATGAAGGGGTCTGGGCAAAGTCCCAGGTCCCTGGGCCTGGCTCTCTGGGTCTCAGGCCCCAGTGCGGTGTTGAGTTCCCACCTTCACGTCTCCCGCTCTACAACGTGTCAGGTATTTCTACCTGGATACTGATGACATGATTTCAGTTCACACTCCTATTGGTGTCCGGTTTCCGGAGAAGCTAATCAGCTGCTCCACGGTTCCCTGTAACCAACTCTCCGCTCCCGCCCCCCGGTACCAGCGGCGACTCACATTCTCTCCAGACCCTGAAGAGCGGGTCACTATGCCTAGAACCCTCCCCCTGCTGCTGTCGGAGGCCCTGGCCATGACCCAGACCTGGGCCGGTGAGTGCGGGGTCTGGAGGAAAGGGACCCAGGAGCGAGGGGACCGCCCGGCGAGAACTGAGGACCCTCGGGGGAGGTGCCTGTCCTTCCTCCCCACACGCCCCGGCCCCGCACTGTCCTCCCTATCCCTTCCCTACTCCGCCCTGCTCCCCCCCCCCCAATCGGGTCACCCTCCCCCTGCCCTCCCGGCCGCCTCCCGCTGGGACCCGGGCCCCGCGCCGGGAGGAGGGTCGGGCGGGGTCTCACCCCTCCGCGCCCGCAGGCTCCCACTCCCTGAGGTATTTGGGCACTGCGATGTCCCGGCCCGGCCGCGGGGAGCCCCGCTACTTGGAAGTCGGCTACGTGGACAACACGCAGTTCGTGCGGTTCGACAGCGACGCCCCAAGTCCGAGCGTAGA
>PISW01014982.1:0-18756 GCA_004023785.1 Mungos mungo | reverse complement strand
TTAGGTTCTTTCCATGATTTGGCTATTGTAGAAAGTGCCGCTATGAACATTGGGGTACATGTGCTCCTATTCCTCAGCACTTCTTTATCCCTTGGGTAAATCCCTAGCAGGGCTATTGCTGGGTCATAGGGGAGTTCTATGGATAGTTTTTTGAGGAACCTCCACACTGTTTTCCAGAGCGGCTGCACCAGTTTACATTCCCACCAACAGTGTAGGAGGGTGCCCGTCTCTCCACACCCTCGCCAGCATCTATAGTCTTTTGATTTGTTCATTTTAGCGACTCTGACTGGTGTGAGGTGGTATCTCAGTGTGGTTTATTATTATTTTTTAATAGTTTATTGTCAAATTGGTTTCCATGTAACACCCAGTGCTTCTCCCCACAAGTGCCCCCCACCATGACCATCGTCCCCTTCCCACCCTCCCCCTCCCCCTTCAGTCCATGGTTTGTCTCCGGTATTCAGTAGTCTCCCTTGGTCTGTGTCCCTCACTCTCCCCCGCTCTCTTTCCCCCTTTCTCTCCCTATGGTCCCCTGCCAGGTCTCTCCTGTTAGACCTATGAGTGCAAACATATGGTATCTGTCCTTCTCTGCCTGACTTCTTTCACTTAACATGACTAAATGGGTATTTTTTTAAAATTATAAAATGTTTCAGGGGCACCTGGGTGGCTCAGTTGGCTAAATGCCCGGCTTTAGCTCAGGTCATGATCCTGTGGTTCATGGGTTTGAGCCCCACATGGAGCTCTCTGCTATCAGCATAGACCCTACTTCAGATCTTCTGTCTCCTTCTCTCTCTGCCCTTCTCCCACTGGTTATCTCTCTCTCAAAATCAATAAATAAACTTTAAAAAAATGAAATAAAATCATGAAACATTTTAAATCACGTTGCTCTCTCTAAAATATTACTAGTATTACATATAATATTACTCTTATATTACATGTACTATTAATATTCTCAATGAGGATAAAACATTTTTTGGTACCATCAACAAATAAAGGAAAACATTATTTTAAAAAACCCACTGGTAGGGATATGAGATAAAAAATGTGGTGACATCTCTCTAGGGATATTGCTGAAGTTGCTCTCATTCTCCAGATACTTTCCCCCACCCCATGGGCGCCACCCTCCTCCCGCAACTAGTGACTAGGATTCATGGGACTCGCCTGGCTGACTGCTCAAGCCAGTTTTATTCTATAGATAGTTATGGGCTTTCTAATATACAAATTCAATGTGCTGTCTTGGTTCTATTGGGGCAGTCTTGGGTCTTAAAGCATCTCCAAAGCAATCAGCAATCCTATGTTGATGTTGTGTTAAAACAAACATGTGAGCTATGGTATAGTTTAAGTAAATGACCTTCCAAAACTGAGTAACAGTCATGATGACTGTAAATTATTAATCAGGTCAACATGGACTGGGAAGCACAGTTTCCAGAAGCAGCTGACCAAGCAAGTCTCATTATAAAGATAGTCCCTAGCTGTCCTGGGGCCATAAACTAAGCTGTCAAAACTCTCCTCATGGGCTTATTCAAGGACGCCAGAGTGTTTGAGAGGATTACTTTGCATTAAGTAACAACAAGAAGCCTGTAATTCATGAAGGTGAGAAGCCAGAGTAGAAATGCTGTGATGCACTTTGGACTGCTTTTCAAGCTTGGCTGCATCTCAGGTCATCTGGAGAAGTTGTAAAAAGTCCTCTGGGCACGAGGATTAAAAAAGAAAAATCAGGGGCATCTAGTTGGCTCAGTCAGTAGAGCATGCAACTCTTAATCTTGGGGTTGTGAGTTTGAGCTCCACATTTTGGGCAAAGAGATTAGATTACAATTTTTTTTTTCATTTAAAAAAAAGAAAGAAAAACCATTAGGTTATTCCAGTGTGTAGTCTTGGTTGAAAATCTGTTTCAGAACCATTATCGTATCTGCTGAACTTCTATTTCTGACCATTATAGAGAAACTCACAGTAGTCTTGTTCCTCTGCTGAACAAGACTAAAAATAATGAACAGAATCTATGAGCCAACTATTTCAAGATGCAGAATAACAGCCTGTGCAGGACAGCAGTCTTGTGATAAGGGAAGCACACAACACGAATTTCCCAGTGACCGTGGCTTCCCACCTATAGCTGTACAGGGAGGTAGAACCCACGCTGAGCGGCAACTTTACTAAGATGAGGAGGCAGAGACTGGGGTTCTGGGCCACTGAAGCAGCTAAAGTTTACAGAACAGGATACTAGAGAAGAGGGAGCTATGTAAGATACTGGGGACAGAAGTTTGTGTGAGAATCTGTTGTGTGAAGCCTAACCAGGAATTAGGCTGTACCTGACCAAGCAAGACTCCACAGGTCCTAAGAGAGATGGCCTGTCGTGGGGCTGAGAGCAGAAGAGTGATACTTGGAGTTGTACGCTCTAGGCGATGTTGGAGTCCTGACCTGGCCTGAAGAGAGGGACCTCATTGAACCCCGTGGGCATTCAAGCGAGACCTAGAAAGTCTGTGCCTAGGAAGTAAGAACTATGTCATGGAATAAGGGTACTTCAGGACTAAGTTCAAATCCAAATTGGTTTCCTCTCTAACAAACAATAATACTAGGTTAGCCTGATAAAAAAGATACAGTAGCAATTTAAATTCTTGGTAGAATAAAACTCAAACATCTTATAAAAGAAGATGATATAATTCAAACTCCCTATATCGCTTACAATGTCTACCATACAATAAAAAAATTAGTAGACATACAAAGAAGCAGAAAAATGTGACCCATGATTAAGAAAAAACAGTCAATAAAAATAGACTCCAAATTGCTGTAGTGTTGACACAGGATGTTGATATTAGATGCTGCAAGTGTGTACTTTGAGCAACATATATAAAAATAGCCAGACTTAAAGGAAAAGATGATCGTGAGTGAATATAAATGGAAACTCAGAAAAATGGGACTATATTAAGGAACCAAATGGAAATTGTGAAACAAAAAGATACAATACATAAAATGAAAATTTCACTACTTAACAGAAGATTGCAGAAGTTAGTGAATCTGAAAATAGATCAATAGAAATAATCAAGTCTAAAGAACAAATAGGAAAGAGATTTAAGAAATATAAGCAGAGCCTCAGTGACACGAGGGAAATTTCAAGCAGTCTTATATACAGGTAATCAGACTGCCAGTACAAGATGAAAGAGAAAATGGCAGAAAAATCATACAAAGATCCAACAGACTCGATCATCTAAATTTGATGATAAACATCTATGTATAGATCCAGGTAGCTCAGAGAACCCTAAAGAGGATTTAATTAGAGAACCACACTTAAGGCTATCAGTTGGAAGCCAGAGATATAGAGAAAACTTTATTTGAGTATTTATTTTGTAGGAGAAAACTTTAAAAACAGCCACAGAAGAAAAGATGTATTGCATATAGGGAAATAACAATGTAGATGATGGTGAACTTCTCCTGAGAAATAATAGAGGTCAAAAATAATGGACTGACATGAAGGAGGAAAACCTGTTATTCTAGAATTCCAAATCCAGTACAAAACATTCTTCAGAAATGAAAGTGGCGGGTGTGTGTGCCTGAAGTACTCAGTCAGGTAAGTGTCCGACTCTTGATTTCGGCTCAGGTCATGACCTCATGGTTCATGGGATCAAGCCCCATGTTGGGCTCTGTGCTGACAGTGAGGAGCCTGCTTGGGATTCTCTCTCTGCTCTCTCTCTGCCCCTCCTGCTCCTCTCTCTCTCTCTAAAAATATAAATAAACTAGAAAAAATTGAAGTGGGAAAGGAAAAGCATTTTCAGTTAGATGAAAGATGAAAGATGTCCCCAGCAGCCTATACTATAAGAAACGCTAAAGGATGTCCTTTAGACTGAAGGGAAAGACCTCAGCAGGAAATTCATATCTACGGGGGGGAAGGAAAAGATCTGGAAATGATAAATATATAGGTCAATATAAACCACTTTGTTTTCTTTCCTTAATCGTTGAAAAGCAACTGACTGTGTTGTTCAGCAGTGTTATTTACAGAGAGTAAGGAGCTCAGTCTTGCAGGCCAATAGTCTCTGACACAACTACCCTGCTCTGCCTCGTCGCAAGAAGGCAGCCATAGACAGTATGCCATAGTCTGCTCTGATCTCTGGTTAAAGCAAAAATTATAACATCATATTATGGGGTGTACATATAAAATATAAATGACATTAATAGCACTAAAAATGAGGAAGGAAATGGAATTTTACTTGTAGGATCTTAGATTTTATGTGAAGTGACACTATTAACCCTAAATTGACTGTGGCAAGTATAGTACATATATTGTAATCTCAGGATAATGACTACATACATAAAGAGGTACAGCTAAAGAGGCAAGAAGGAATTAAAAAGGAACACTAGAAAAGATTTGATTAACCCCAAAGAAGGCTTGAAAGGAGGAAGCCAAACAAAGTGATACAAACCAACCAAACCAACCAAAAAATCCAGATGGCACAACTAGAAAACAAATAGGGAGATGGTGGACTTAAATCCAATTACATAGACCTACCCAACTGAATAATAATTACATCAGATATAAGTGGATAGAAACTTCCATTAAAATCTACAGGTTGTCAGATTGGGAAAAAGGAAGACTTAACGATATGCCTTATACGAGACATACTTTACATACAAAGAAACAGGTCCAAAGTCAAAGGATGGAAAGGTTGTACCAAGTCATCAGTAAGTGTAAGAAAACTGATGTGATTATATTAGTATCCTACAAAGAAGACTTCAAGATGAGGCATATTACCAAAGAAAAAGTTGGAAATTTTATAATGAGGAAGAATCAATTGCAAAAGGGGCCTAAAAATCCTTAATGTGCATACGCCTGAGGAAAAGTTTCAAAATGCATGAAGCAAAAACTGACAAAAAAGAGAGATGGAAAAGTCTGCAGCTATAACTGGAGCTCTCTAAGAGCCCATCTCAGTAACCGACAGGACAGGGAGCTAATCAGTGTGTTCCTGAAGATTTGACCAACACTCTGAGCCAGCTTGATTGGATGCTTGTAGAACACCTCATCCGACTGTTGCAAAATCAAAGTTGTCAAGAGCAGCAGCAACAGAGCCACGGTCAAGTCCAGCTTTCCGACGAGAACAACTACTCAGGTACTTGTTAACGTCCCTGGGCTCGACCCCGACCCACCAAGTCAGAGTCACCTGGGGAGCTGTGTGCTTAACAAGCAACCAGGTAGTTCTTGCTTTGGGGAAGTTTGGAAAGTGCTGGAACTCTCTTTACTGAGGAGGGGCCCACTTGTGCTTGTCCTGGAACATAAGAGAGGTAGCCTTTTCTCAATAGGACAAATTTTAAAATACCCAGTTAAAATAAATAGCGTGTGCTCTATTTTTTTAATGTTTCAGAATTTCACGTGGCTGAATCAGGCGGAAGGATGGATCCAGCACAAACTTTATTTAGTAGATGGGGATCCATAAAATGATAATCATTTGGCTACAGTTTATGAAAATGAAATGTTCTCAAATTAATATATTTTGGATGGCATGTTCCAGTTCATCCTCCTGATCTGGTCAATACAGCCAAGCGTTAAAAAAAAATTTTTTTTTTAATGTCTTTATTTTATTTTGAGAGACAGAGGCAAAGAGTGAGTGGGGGAGGGGCAGAGAGAGGAAGACCCAGAATCTGAAGCAGGTTCCAGACTCTGAGCTGTCAGCACACAGCCTGACGCAGGGCTCGAATCCACTGACCTTGAGATCATGACCTGAGCCAAAGTCGGATGTTTAACCGGCTGGGCCTCCCGGGCGCCCCAGCCAAGCATTTTACTAGTGTGCAAACTCTTCCTTTCGTCAGAAGTGGCGAGAGGCACGTAGCATGATTTCGTGCCCAGCTGAACAACCTAACAGGGGCTGTACCTTCCTGCCAAGAAGTGTATGAAACTGTTGGAACCAGACTGGCGTTACTAAGAAACAAACCCTTTAAATAAGATAATCAGGGCACCTGGGGGGCTCCGTTGTTAAGCATCTGACTTCAGCTCAGGTCATGATCTCACAGTTCATGAATTCGAGTCCCACATTGGGTGAGCACGAGCCCCGCTTTGGGTAAAATAACAACAAGAAACATGAGCACCACTTCTCTCTCTCTCTCCCTCTCTCTTCTCTCTGCTCCTAGGGTATTCTCTCTCTGTCTCTCTCTGTCCCCTGCTCACTTGCACCCTTGATCTCTCTCTCTCTCACAAAAAAAAAAAAAAAATCAAATAATGTTAGCCCATGAACCATGACTGTAGGACCAGCGTGGGAGAATGCACGCAAGCCAGGTTTGGAGACCCTTTCAGCTCTCCAAACAGTGTTAGAAAATCATTTCTGCTAGAGAAGATGGTGGCAGGAGGTGGAGAGATGATCATTAAATTACTACTTCAACAATTACTACAACCAACCAAGATGCCACTCCCCCCCAGGGATTTCTGCATTCACTGCATTCGTGTCTTTAAGCTTTGGAGTAATCTACTTGTAATTGCTAAGGCTGTCTGGGTTGCTAGTAACAGAAACCGACTCTGTATTATTTTGGACGAGGGGGAATTCACTGGAAGGAGGCCAGGGGATTTCAGGGAATTTGAACAACTGTCTGAAAAGAGCAGGCCCGAGGGAGGCTCTGGAGACCTGGGCAACGGAAGCCTGTCTCAGTGCACTGCCTGTAATGTGACCAATGCTAGCAATTGGCAGTCTCTGTTGCTTTCTGTCTCTTTCTTCAAAATTCCAGCCTGCTGTGTGACAGTGTGTGATGTGTCTACCTTGGGTCACTTGTCTTCTTATGGACGCTCCAGCAAAGGGGGGTGAAAGAGGGGACACAGGGTCACGTAGTGGCAACGTGGCTACTGATGCCTCACCTCTGCCCCCTGCACAGGCCCCGAAGTCGGCTGCTGGACAGAAGCTCTTGAGTCCTGCAAATTGTTCTTCCTCGTTTCTACCTTGACACCTGGTAGTTGTGTCCTCTGGGCAATCTTCTTTATTAAGGAGTTGGTGATGCTGACATGCCATTGTAATGAATTAATAATAGGTCATTCCTAGTCTCAACATCTTGCATCAACTCTGCATTTCACCTAGAGGAAAACCAATGAAACCCCAAAAACAACGCTCCAGGCTGAACACGATTCGATCCTGTTATGGCTTCAACCTTCCCTCTTCCTACACGTCTGGCTCACTGTGTTTCGGTCTCACTGCCTTGGTATTTCTGGAATGCCAGATTCCTTACTTGGTATAGGTCTATTCAGATTTTAAAGTTTCTCCTTGAATTTGGTAAGTTGTATCTTTTAAGGAGTTTGTTCATTCCATCTAATTTCTTAAGTTTGTTGACAAACTTTTCATAACATTTCCTTATTACACTTTTAAATTGTTCATTAATGTTCTTCTTTGATTATCGGTTTAGTGATGTCCTCGCCTCATTTTTTTCTATTGTGTCTTGTATTTATTTATAGTTTTATTTATGAGAGAGAGAGTACATATGCATGTGTGCGAGGTCGGGGAGGGACAGAGGGAGAGGAAGAGAGAATCCTAAGCAGGCTCCATGCTCAGCACAGAGCCCTATGTGGGGATTGATCTCACAACCGTGGGACCATGACCTGAACCAAAATGACGAGTCAGACACTTAACTGACTGAGCCACCCGGTCACCCATCTGCTGTGTCTTGTTTTATTCTTGACCAGTCTAGCTAAAGATCAATTTTCTTTTTCTCTTCAAAGAATCAATTTTGGTTTCATTGACTCTTCCTTTTTGTCTGCTGTTATATATATATATTTTTTTTTATCAACTGTGGCTCTGATCTTTATTATTTCCTATCTTTTGCTTTGAGTCAAATTAGCTCCTTTTTGTATTTTCTTAAGGTCAAAGCTTAGATATTGATTTTAGGCCTTTATTTTTCTAATATAAGCATTTAAAGCTGTAAATGTTTCCATACTCTTTGGGTAGAGTGTACAAATTTTGATATGTTGTTTTTCTATTTTAATTCATTTCAAGGTATTTTCTAGGTTTCTTTGTGATTTATTCTTTGATCCATGGGTTAATTAAAAGTGTTATTTAATTTTTACTGTTTGCTTTTATACTTTTAAGCTTTTCTGTTGAAAAAATGCCAAGTTGCGAGAATAATACGGAGAATGAAACTTTCACCTAATGTTGCTGTTAACATTTTACCATTTCTCTCCCTCTGTCCCTCCCCATAGTATCGTCAGTACTGCTCTCGCTACACACATAGTGTTAGTACATTTGGGGATGTGTTGCTGGCATCATAAGCTTTCCCCCAACTGCTTCAGCATATGTGTTTTAAGAACAAAGATGTTCTCTTACATAACCACAATATGAGGACCAAGTTGAAGACATTTAATACCGACGTTATACTTTTGTCTGAAATATAATCTACATTCGGATTTCACCAGTTTTTCCATTATGTCCTTTGTTGGAATCTTCTCTAATTTTTCCTTACCCGTGACGCAGCCAGGGTCGCCTCTTGCATTTAGTTGTGTCACGTCTCTTTAATTTTCTTTAATGTGAAATATTCCCTCAGCTGTTCTTTGTTTTGTAACGTTGACAGTTTTGACGAGGCCAGGCCAGTTTTTTTATAGGTTTCTCCATTTGAGTTTGATTGTTGGATGAGCACCAGCTTCCACTCACTCGGCGGAAGTGCTGTATGACTGTGACTGTGCCCTTCTTAGGGCATCGCTACGGAGGCTGTGATCCCAGACTGTCCCCTTCTTAGTGATGACTGTTCTGATTACGTGGCTAAGGAATTTTCCAGATTTCTCTTATGTTCTGGTTAGTTTTGAATGCGTGCCAGATGTTATATATAACATTTTTAGTGATGACTTGAGGTTCTGCATGATGTCATCTTCCTCTAGAGAGGTTTCCCTCTTGCCCTTGGCAGACAGCTGGGCATGGAAAGATCCGGACTTTGTTAGAGAATGAGATGATTCACAGCCAGACTCCATTTTTAAATTAATTAATTTATAAAAAGAAAGCACAAGTCAGGGAGAGGCAGAGAGAGAGAGGGGGCAAGAGAGAGAATCCCAAGCAGGCTCCACTTTGCCAGCTCAGATCCCGACACAGGTCTTGAACATATGAACCATGAAATCGTGACCTGAGCCAAACTTGGACATTTAACCTGTTGAGCCACCCAGATGCCCCATGGGTTCCAGTCTTTTTAGAGTTGTCTATTTTTGGTTTACTCTTCTTCTAAGGATCTAGCAGACGGGGTCCCCAACAAAAACTGAGGGTGCTCACAAGGGCCCTTCCTCTGAGACTCAGAAATGTGAGTTATATCCTTAAGCCCTTAAGTTGTCAATAGCTCGGCTCAGTTTCTTAACCTGTCACCCCCGCTTTTGCTTTCTAAACCTACCATTGCCTCGAGGGTAGAAGTGGCCCCAGATGTTGGGCTTGCTTCTCTTGGGTTCCCACGGCTGTCTTAGCTCGAAGACACTCAGTGCCTTGGGACAGCTCTGATGCCTTCAAACCTACTTTTTTAGATATTCTGTCTGGGTTTCCGCATTGTTCTTGGTTCTTGGCAAAAATATCTCAGTTTTTCCAGAAGTGGAAACTTTACCACAATTAAAAAAATAATTATTGATCTTGAGGTGCCTGGGTGGCTCGGTTGGTTAAATGTCCGACTTCAACTTAGGTCATAATCTTGTGGTTCATGGGTTCAAGTCCCACGTCGGGGCTCTGTGCTGACAGCTAGGAGCTGGGAGCCTGCTTTGGATTCTGTGTCTCCTTCTCTCTGTGTCCCTCCCCTGCTCATGCTTTGTCTCTCTCAAAAGTAAATAAACATTAAAAAAAAATATTGATCTCACCTAAATTGCTTAGGCTGTGTGGGAAATCCCAGGTGCAGTGAGAAAAGTAACGGTGCATAATGCAAAACAATGAAAACTGGTGTGTAGATAAGTGGAACTTCTAAAACTTACCATTCAAGGGAAATCTTTTTCAGGGGTAGAGAGCTCTTTTTACTCGACTACTACCACCTATGTGATAAATGTGGTTAAACTGATGGTTTTGTCTGCATACTGGGATTGTGTTTCACAAGTGTGGACTGTTCTTTAAAAAAATTTTTTTTAATGTTTTTTTATTTATTATTGAGACAGAAACAGCATGAGTGGGGGAGGGGCAGAGAGAGAGAGGGAGACACAGAATCGGAAGCAGGCTCCAGGCTCCGAGCTGTCAGTACAGAGCCTGATATGGGGCCTGAACCCACCAACTGTGAGATCATGACCTACGCCGAAGTCGGCCATCCAACCGACTGAACCACCCAGGCGCCCCAAGTATGGACGGTTCTTTTACGTTTCTCAAAACCAGAAAACCCGCAGACACTTTGTTCTGAGATAAGAGTATTTTCTTCTCCGACAGCTTTAGTGGCATTTAATTGTAGGTCAGGAGAGAAAAAAAATGCAGTTTTGTGTGTTCTTTCCAAAGTACAGTGCCTCTGTGGTATAAAATGCATAAACGTTTAATTCGTTTTTGTGGTAAAGCTGCTGGATTTCCAGGAAAATCCTTGTTTAAAAGAGTTGCTTGTATTGTCCGATCACACAATGGAGAACGGGATCGTGGAATGTACATAATCTTTTTGTTAGTTTTTCTTCATAAGTGGTAGCGGATTATAATGGACAGCATTTTGCACTGACGACTCAGGAGGACCGAATGAGATTTCCAGGTGAGCATTCCGAGTCCTCGGGCGCGGCCCTCACAGCATCCCCCACGCACGCGTGCTGCCACGAATCATGGGCGGACGGAAGGCGCGGAGCGCTCCACCTCAAGCCCTAAGGACGGACTGCAGCCTCATTTGTAGTTTTGCAAGCTACTCTGGTTTCAGTTAAGAATGCTACACCAAGAACTTTCTTTACGAAATCTGCCATTTTTACTCAGTACTGGAAACAATAAGAACTCAAAAATATTTAAATGATACATTTACAAAATTGCTATAAAAGTATAGGTTGATAAGTCAGTGAAATTGATTTTATTGTTTTTAAGTTTGTGGAGACTCAAGGATTTCTCGGAACATTATTGCGTCATTTCAGAAGCTTTGGTCCCCAGGGTTTCGTTGGCGGCAGGAAGCTCATTTACCTGTGTTCCCCGTATTTCAGGGCCCTGGAACTCATTGGCTGCCTCCATCCTGGGTCCTGTGCCGAGTTCTCTGTGATGAGGCAGGTAACTGAGACGAGCTCTTTGGTGAACCTTGCGCTGTCGATCAAACTGAATTCAGCCGGATGAATTGTGTGAGGCTCTTTCCCAGAAGCTCCGGGGCTCCGAGAGGGGGTTTAGGAGTGAGTGGCTTCCAGCAGTGGCCTACCTGCTCTGTTTCCAGATCCTGCGGAGCTGACCTGATGCAGCCTCATTGGTCTGAAAGAGTCGATGTGCTGACTTCAGTGTTCCCTTCCTCGGGAGTGCTTGGTGCGGTCTGAAGTTAGTATCAGAATAGCTTAGCAGGTGGTGTATGTCTCTTAACGCTGATTCTTGAGTCAGTGAATTAACTAAAGCTGAAGAAGGAAGAGTGGTGAAACACAACGCCTCCTCTTCCTGGGCTCTGGGGAGGATCAGGTTTGGGGGGAATGCAATCAGCATCCACGATATTTCTAAACACCATCAAGCCCGTGTGGCTAGCCCTGCTCAGGTACGAAACGGTACCGCGCTTCAAAGAAGTAATTGTCCTTCCGAGCGCAGTTATTTGTTAATGCTGGTTTCAGACATTTAAATAGTGTAATTTGAATTTTACAAAAAAGTCTGTCCACGTTTTGCCTCCGGATGGTCATACTTTACGATTACTATGAAATCAAAACTCTCTACCATTGTTAGTTCGGTTCTCAGTGTCTGCCGGATTTTGGCTAGCCCCCCTCCCCCACTGTTTACGGTGTTCATGTTCATGCACACCCTGGCTTGTTCTGCCGGGAAACAAACCAAAGTTTGAGCTGCAACTTTCAGTTGTAGTCGTCTGAGCTCTGCGTGGGCAGGGACCCAGTCTGTCTCGTCCATCCTTGTGTCTTGAAGTCCTAGGAGCCAGATAAATGTTTGCAGAAGCAGTGAAGGAATGAACGCATGGAGAAAAGGAAATTATTAGTGGTCTCTGACAAGTTCCAGATCATGAAGCATACGTGGTTTTTACCAAGACTTATAAGCTCCCCTTAGTTCCCCCAAGCAGCAATTGAAAATATTTAGTTTAAAAAAAAAGAAAATATTTAGTTTTGCTTAATTTGGAAGCTCTTGAAGGGTAGGGAGGGATTATATCTTCAAAAGTGCTGTATTCTGCATCGGGTATGTCTTGATACTTATGAAATAGTTTTAAAATAACATGATATGAGGCTAAAATCACATGGCATGAGGTCAGTGAGCTAAATGTGAGCATTGGTCAGATCATACTATACACGCTGCGGGACGCCGACTTCGATGCTCATAAACCCCCTCTTGTTCAAGTGACATTTTCAACCAAAGCAGGTTATGGGACATAAAAAGCATTGTAGTAATTTTATTTTTTTAAAGTTTATTTATTTACTTAGAGAGAAAGAGAGCAAGGGAGGGGCAGAGAGAGGGAGAGACAGAATCCCAAGCAGGTTCCCCACTGACAGCACAGAGCCAGATGCGAGGTTCAAACTCATGGACTGTGAGATAATGACCTGAGCTGGAATAAAGAGTAGGACACTTAACATTTAACCAACTGAGCCATCCAGATGCCCCAGGAATTATATATATATGTGTATGTGTATGTATATGTATATATATATATATATATATATACACACACATACACACACATATCACTATATAATAAAATAAATTAACTGAAAAATGGGAACCTGAATTTTAAGAAAATTGTGATTAATTTTCCTCAGAATTGGGGACATATTTGTTTATTTATAACTACCTGTAGGGAAAATCGGAGCAGTGCACCCTAATGGCTACTACTAAGAAGAAAAGAGAGCGAAGGAAAGGAACATACATGACAAACGTGTGAACTGTTCTCTCGACGTTCTGGGAAGATGTCACCTTCTACTGTCATGTAAACGATGATTCCACTTTATTGATCCTGAACTAGCTCTATCATTAATGAAGTCTTGTGTGAAATATGTGAATGTAGTCGCTTTTTATTTGAAAGTGATACCAACTTTCTGAGCTTCTGTATGGTCTAAACATGACCAGAAAAGCAGCACCAGTGTTGATCTTGAAAATCCAACCTTTTTCTTAATGTAGTGTCAGGCCTCTTGAAAATTAGCCTGTAAACATAATTTCTGGAGTTGACTCCCGTTTCCTGGTTCACTTGGCTGATTGTCATTGTCATTGCCAGGCTCATGAGGCGGCAGCGCGGGGAGCCGGCTCCCAGAGCCAGCCTGCTGTGTGTGAATTTGGAGGAGTTGTGTGACCTTGGGACGCAGTACTTAATCTCGGTGGTGTGAGTTCCCCGTGTGCCAAGGGGGATGATGATGGTGACCTCTAGATCCGGGGTGTCTGCGAGGCTGTATACCGAGCGTGGGGAGCTTAGCGTGGGAGTCGTACCCACTTAGCGATCACCCTCCACACCGGACAAAGCCTCACTCGCTCTGGGCACTCGGCATCAGGAAGAGGCTGCTGCAGGCGCCAGGGTCCCCGCACGTTTGCTGCTGTGGCCGGAGCCCCACGGCACTGCCCAGTCAAGCCCCGCGAGGAAGTTTCCTTGCCGATGTTCAGGAGACACGAGGCACATGACGTTTATATTGACTTAAAAAGTGGGCACATGCGGGAGGGTCACAGATAGATGAAAGGGGCGGAGGACTTTCGACAGCATCTTTTACATCGTCACTGACGGTGAGGAGTAAGCCAGAGCCAGCACGATGCTGTCCTCCACGGTGCTCAGACATTCAGCGGAGACTCCGAACAGGTGCTCCTGTTGAGGCCTGCCGTGGGCAAGGGCACGGGGCACGGAGAAAACTGGGGGGCCTTCCCCTGCTGTGGCTCCGGCCCGCGGGCTGCGCCTCACACTGCTCACTTATGGAACAGGCATTTATTGAGCACCCACTGTGTGCAGGGCTGTGCTGATGGCTTGGGTGGCGCAGGGGGCAATCACTGACCTGGTGCCCATGGCCAGTGTTTTCTGTTATCGTGCGTCACGTTCCTGCAGAATACTTGAACTTGGGAGAAGAAAAGGTATGATATGAGTCTGAACAAATATGGAAAACTAAACACACGTCAACACCCAGGGGCTCTCAGGCCACATGTGCACCACATTCTCCTGGAGTAGACCTGACGGTGGCCGTCACTGTGCCATTGAGAGCAACGTGACAGTGGCGTGTCAGTGCTCAGTGTACTCCAGAGGATAGGTTTGCTTTTTGTTCTTCGTTTTGGGTCCCGGCAGCCTGTACAACGAACCCCCGAGTTCCAGAAATCTTGACAACTTGCTCACCTGGCTCCAAGGGTCTCTCTTCCTCTAGAAGTGCTGTTAGGTCTGTGGCTTCCTCTCCCCGCTGTACCGAGGCAGCACACACTCGGAGCCTCTGGGGCAGCACAGGCATTAGCTTACACTCCAGCGGTCGGAGGCCCCAAATGAGTTTCCACTGGCTAAAGTCATGGCGTCCAATGTAATGAAGACAGGAAAGCACCGATTCAGAAGATGGGGATGAGGTTGGTCGAACTCTGCGCTGAACTGAAGCGATGCGACACGGGACTTGTTGAGAAATCAGTCCCCACGAGTCTCTCGAGTTTCCGCACATCTTGAGAGCAAGGCACCGACTGCTGCTTGTTTCAGACCATCTTTTCGGGGATGTTTGGGTAGCAAACAACCTAAAGCAACTGGAGCAGCTTTTGAAGAAAAAGCGTGTCTCCCTCTGGAAAGAAAAAGAAGAGCGGGCTTGCTGCCCGCGGGAGGGTCCGCGTTCTCCGAGCTCAGGGCTCCTCTCCTAGGAGGCGGGTCGCTGCATGTGCGGGTCTCACTCCGCCTTCTCCGTGTGCCCACCGGGAACTGCAGCTCTGGGAGCCAGGGCCTTAAGGCTGAGGCTTGGGCGCTGCTGTTGCTGCGGGTAGCGCACTGCCCTTTATCTCCGTGTCTCTCACCAGCGTCCATGTGACCCCAGCAGGAAGGGGAGAAAATCGCAGGTTCTCCACAGTTCTGGACCGAACCATCCAGAGATGGTTAGAAATCAAACTGGGAGCTCAGGACTGGGGTCTGGTTGGAGTGTAGGTGGGTTGAAGTTCCAGGTGCTAATGGGGGAGGTGGCGGGGGGTGGGGGGAGCAGGAACGCTACGTGAGAGATGAGAAAGATGAGGACCTGCATGAACAGCAACTATTAAGAGAGACAGGAGGAGAGCACGCGACGCCGACCCCTCAGAGAATCGGACACACGGGAACTCTTGCTTCCAACTCCAGGGGTTAGGAACGTCAATTACTGTAAGATAAGTGCTCTGTATTTGAAACGGGAGAGATCACTGGAGACTTTAGTATGACCAATTCCAGGGGACGATGAAGACAACATCCCGATCTCCATGACTGACGAGCCAGCAGGAGGTAGGGGTGGGAGGGCAAGCCTGCCCGTGTATCCAGAAGAGGATGTGAAGGACAGGACAGAGGGTTTTAGCAAGTGAGGTGTCTAGAGTTTGGAAAAGGGCTCCTAATGTGAGATACACATGCACACACATGTGCGCGCACATACAAATATATACACACGCCTGCGTGTGTGTGGCTGTACGTGACCTGGCAGCCAAGGTTTTCTAGTCTGGCTCCAATTTACTTCTCTAAATTTCACACCCATTTTCTACATGAAATACTTGTGTAAGTCTTATCCAGTTACTCCCTCACCAAGATCTTTTGCCTATTTCTACTTTAATGCCAATATAAACCCTAACCATTGTTCAAGGTGTATTACAATCTCCCTTTCTTCACTGAGGGTTTCCCTGCTTCTCTGCAGTCTCTCTTCCGATAACCTGCAGGCTCTTCTCCTCTTTCTCTCTTCTGTGGCCCATAAGCCCAAATCTTACAGACCAGACAGACTGGTTCTTCCAACAACAGGATTGTATACGTAGCTGAGAGCCCGGGCTCGAGGATCAGACCGCACTGGAATTGGGTACCAGCAAGTCACCCACGTTCTCATTCAATTTCCTCTAATGTAGAAAGAGGATTCTAATCTTCTGGGACTACTGTGGTAAACGAAAACGCTATGGAAAAGGCTTGATATGGTGCCTGGCTTATAGTAAGTACATACCTTTGTCCTCATAGGCACTCATCACCATACGCTGAGTAAATAAACATTTAGCTTTTGGTTATCAAGAACAAAATTAATTTGGTAATTTTTGCTTTAGAGAACTCTATGACTTTTAAGAATTTAGAAAGGGAACAAGTGGAGAGAAGAAAACCATCATTTGCGTGTCTCCAGATGTTTTTTTATCATCTGTAATATTTTTTGAGGATCCAGCTGTCTCTCTGGTATCATTTCCTTTCAGCTTGAACAACTTCCTTTAGAATTTCTGGTCATGTAGGTTTCGTGGTGGTGAATTCTGTCTTCTTTCATCTGAAACTGTCTATATTTCACTTTTATTCTTGATGGATATAGAATTCCAGGTTGGGGCACCTGGGTGGCTCCGTCGGTTAAGCAATTGACTCTTGATTTCGGCTCAGGTCATGATGTCACTGTTCATAAGATTGAACCTTGCGTTGGGCTCTGTGCTGACAGTGTGGGGCCTGCTTGGGATTCTCTCTCTCCCTCTCTCCCTGCTCCTCCCCCGCTTGTACTCTCTTTCACATGTTCTCTTTCTCTCTCTCAAGATTTAAAAAAAAAAAAAAGAACAAAAAAGAATTCGAGGTTGATTGTTACTTTCACACCTTAAAGAAATTGGTCCATACTCTTCTGGCCTGAGTAATTTCTGAGCTGAATTCACTTGTTAAATAGATCGTTGCTCCCCAGGATGAAATGTGTTTTTTTTCTCTCTTACTGGTTTCAAGATTTGCTATTTATTTTTGGTTTTCAACAGCTAGACTATTGATGAGTCCTGGTGTAAGATGTTTCCTGTTTCTTCTGTTTGGTGTTCATTTACCATTTAATGTTTTTCTTTCTTTCCTCTGTTCTTCACGCTGAACAAATTTTATTGATCCCTCTTCAAGTATGCTTACTTTTTCCTCTGTAATCTCCATTTGTCTATTAAGTCCATCTAAGAATTTTTAAATTTCAGATATTATATTTTCTAGTTCTAGAATTTCATCTGGTTCTTTAATCATTTTTATTTCTCTCCTGAGATTTCTTATTTTTTACTCATTGAAAGTGTATTTTACTTTACTTCGCTGAGGAGAGTTCTCATAGCTGTTTAGAGTCATTGTCTGTGACTCCCAGTATCTGGAACATTCTGGTGTTGGACTCCATTGATTTTCTTCTCTTTTGAGAATGTGGCCTATTTTCTTGGGTCTTCATATGATGGGTAGTTTCTGATTGTATTCTGGACATTGTAAATGTTAAATTGTGGAAATTCTGGATTCTGTTATTTTTCTCTCACAATCATTGTTTCTTTTGTTTTAGTAGGCAATGATCTTGTCCTTGAATTGCAAAATCTATTTTTTGGGTAACAGTTCCAGTCTCAGTTCAGATATTTTGTCTTTAGATATGTTGCTGAGTTTGATTCACACACACTTGACTCAGGGGTCACTCAGAAATACGGGAAGACATTTTGGTGAAACCCTCTGTTGCTTTTTTCTCTTCCACGAGTCCTTCATTCTCTTCAGCGGCATGATTCCATAGTTTAGGCTTTTCTGGCCAACGAGACTGCTGTTTTCAATTGGTGCCCCGCCAAGACCATGTACTCTGTGTGGACCAGAGTCAGCCCCGGAGGAGAAGCCACGAACACAGGGAACTTCCTTGTGCAGCTCTCTTCCTCTCTTCCCCTGAGCTTGTCTTCTCCATCAGATTCTGTCCACTCTGCTCAGTCTCCAATTCGTTGAGGTATTTGCTTTTTGTATTATCTCCAGGGCTTATCCTTGTTTTCTGTGGGAAGTCCTTCGGTTAGGTCTTATTCCTATAAGACATGGACATTTCTATTTGTTTTTAGCATAAAAGGTGATTTATCACATGAAGGCAAAAATATAACTAATCCATATTACACCGACCTTAACGGGAGGGTAGAAAGCTTGTCCGATCTTTTGGGAGAGGAGTTAACATCGTATGTATTTAGAGCCTAAAATTCTTTAATGACTAATAGTAGGACAATGTTAAGCTAATAGTTACACTTTAAGTAATGTTTATAAACAATACCAAATAAGATGGGAAAATGCAAAGCAAATTAAACACACCAATTTATTTATCTATTCACCTGCTAAAGGACATCTTGTTTGCTTCCAATTTGGCAATCATGAATAAGGCTTTCATACATCCCCATGTTCAGGTTTTTGTGTGGACCTAAGTTTTAAACTCCTCTGTGTTGGGAGCCGCCGAGTTTTGGCCGCCTCAGGCAAGGACATATGGCTCTCCAGGGAGCGACCAAAAAACCAAGATTTACATCTGGAGGCTAGGACAGTGCATTTCCTGGTCCAGGATTCGGAGACAGTCCGACTGGGCCAGACGAGAAAAGCCAAAATGAACAAAAGATCAGCCGCATTCGGGCTTATGCAGCGCTAATCTTCCCCTGCCCGGTACTGCGGACGAACGTCTGGGCGCTTCCTTTCGATCCTGTGTTCGGAGTTTCAGTTTCGGTTTCCCCTTTTTCTAATAATCATTTGACTCTGTTACCTGGCAACCAACCTGGGTCAGTTTCCCGCCCCAGATCCTATGTAGGTGTGGATTATTTGCTTAATAAAGGGGGGCTTGATCAGAAAACGCTTGACGTGCCTCACTCTCTGTGCTCC
>PISW01014981.1:0-18750 GCA_004023785.1 Mungos mungo | reverse complement strand
AGAGAAAGGCAGAACCCAGAAGGTACCACACCTTTGGAAACTCCCCATTAGGTTTGTTTCCTCCCCTGGGTCTCTCTTGGGCCCTGCAGCCTCTGTGGTTCCCTGTTTGTCCCCCCACCCCACCCCCCGGATTCCCAGCCTTCCTCCAGGCTTCCCATCCTCTCTCCCTTTTCTCAGCACAGCACTTGGGGTCCGTCCAAGCTTCTGTCTCCAAGCTTCCGCCTAATACTGCTTCAAGTGTGTCCAAAGCCCTTAATGCCAAAGATGAATATTTCAGCTGTGCTTAGCAAACAAAAGATCCCACAGTTACCAGCATTCACTCTGCTTGGAGGAGAATGCGTTAAAAAGGACCTTTTCTTCTTATCACATGTTCATATTTGAGATAAAGAGTTTACTATGGGCATTAAAAGGAGTCTTTCTTTCTTTCTTTTTCTTTCTTTCTTTCTTTTTTCTTTCTTTCTTTCTTTCCTTTTCTTTCTTTCTTTCTTTCTTTCTTTCTTTCTTTCTTTCTTTCTTTCTTTCTTTCTTTCTTTCCTTCCTTCCTTCCTTCCTTCCTTCCTTCCTTCCTTCCTTCCTTCCTTCTTTCTTTCCTTCTTTCTTTCTTTCAAAATCTTGCCTATTTTGTAACGAGTCACTGGTGAAAACCTGTGTCAACTCACACCAAATTTGCAGTTTATCCAAGGTCCCCTGCAGACTGGTCCCTTCAGCTCCTGGTCTGCTGGTGCGCCCTCTACAGGTCTGTCCCTGGGCGCCCACAGTCCTGGCAGAGCTGGCTGACATAAGTCAGGAAGATGCCAGGGAAGGAGATGAACTGGCCTCCACAGAAAGTCAGAGGGGATCTGGAGTCCAGTTGAGCCAATGATCTCTGAAGGGCCAGAGGGGCCGTCATATTCCTTGTCACCGTCTATGTCTGAGAATTGACACTGGTGCTAAGGGAGGGAGTAGTTCCTAAATCGCTCTTCTTCCTAAACTTGGCCTTGCTGCAAAGTTCCATGTGCATACTGAGGTGTGTCTTTCATGATTTCTAAAATTAAGTAGTGTCTCCAAACCTTAAAAAAATATTCAGTCTTTTATCAAATGATCTTGAGTAGGAATGTTTATTAGTACCTTTGATTTAGTACATTTGAAATTTTTTTTTAATTTCTTAAAAGTCACAAGTCCATTAAAATGTAAAGAAACACTTTTAGTAAGCTAATGTGTTTAAGAGCCTGAACCTCACTTTTGGCTCATTTTCTAAGAAATATTGTTGAAATATTTTTTAATAGAAATTCTACGAAGACCATGAGGTGCTTGAGTGGCTCAGTCAGTCAAGCATCTGAGTTGGGCTCAGGTCACAATCTCTCTGTTTGTGAGTCTGAACCCTGTGTCAGGCTCTGTGCTGACAGCTCAGAGCCTGGAACCTGCTTCAGATTCTGTGTCTCCCTCTCTCTCTACCTCTCTCCCACTCACATTCTGTCTCTCTCTCTCTCAAAAATACATTAAAAAATTCTATGAAGAACAGTCATCTGGGCTCCTGGTGAATCAAGGCATGAAATCCTCTTATTTTTGCAGAAAAATTTAACCCTTTAAAATGGCTTAACAAAGCATCTGACTCTTCTCTTGATTTCAGCTCGGGTCACGATTTCACGTTTTGTGAGTTTGAGCCCAGTGTCAGGCTCTGCACTGACAGCGCAGAGGCTCCTTGAGGTTCTCTCTCTCTCTGTCTGCCTCTCCCTCTCTCTCAAAATAAATAAGTAAACCTGATATATATATATATATATATATATATATATTTAAGGAATAAATAAACTAAAATTAAATGACTTAACAAGGCACCAGGCTGTCATCTCTGAAATCCAGAGATGGACGGACAGTATCAGGAGGAGCTGTTGTTCTCAGTTGCTGATCCCAGTTCCATTCGGGATCTGTTCTCTCTTCCTTTCCTCCTTAAGGGATGGGAGAAGATTAATCTCTTTACTTGGCTTGAATGCATGCCTGCAAAAGCAAAGGACTTTATTACGGGCTTAAGCTCAGGCTTACAGACTCCACCAACCTGCTGGCCATGTGGAGAGAGAGAGCCCCAAACAAAGGCAGGGTAGGGCTTTTATGAGTCCGGGAAGGGGAGTTACAGAAAATGATGACACAGGCACAGCGCTCCAATCCCTACCCCCCCCCCCATCAATACTGGCAGTTGTGGGAGCCAATCACAACATTTAGATTATTGACCAATCAGAGTAGGCCCAGGACCCTTACTTAGGGCGTGACTGACTAGGCCCACCCCTAGAAAGGTCAAAGGTGTCAGCTGGTCTCTCCTTATTGGGCACCACAGGAGTTGTCCCTCCTTAATGTGCTCCCTGTCATAAGGAGAAGCCGGCACCTTCCCCTTTAAGTACAGGGGAAGGCTGATTCGGACCTGCGTCCTTACAAAAACCATAATCATTACTCTACAAAGGAAACTAGAATTTGGACCAAAAATGAGAGCATCTGAATATTTTCTTCATCTTGTGTTTGATTCTTCTCCATACCACCCTGCCCTCAGTATATATGGTCTGTCTTTCTGAATTGTATGTTTTTATTCTCTGGTTTTATTGTTTTTACACCTTTGCCATACACGCTGCCTGATGCACTGTGCTTGGAATGGAAATTGTCATTGCTGATCCCTTTGCTTTGGTTAACATGTTTAAATGTATATAATCAGTTTAACTTACATTTAATTATATACTGTCTAAACACTAGTTCTGTGTAATTTCTTCTAGTGAAGTGTAGTATGTCAATTCATTAAGTAGATTGTAATACTCTTTCGTCTGTTTAGCACATCATTGAGGATTTATGCAACAGGCTTGGAGCTAATCCTGAGTACAAAGATCATTTATGGATGGAACAATATGAACCTGTCCACTTACAGCTCACCAAAATGAGGCAAATGATTGTTTCAGAGGACAGATTCCTGTTTGGTGAAGTAATATTGAGAAGAGAACAGGAAGGATTTGAGTGCTGAGCTAAGGAACTAGGAAATTGATCTTTTTGCCAATACAATCTACCAGCCAACATAACTGGCCCCCAATAGCCCTGGTTTTCACGAAGAATTTTAAATTTGGCATATTTCACCATCTACTAAGACTTTGAAACACACTTCTATGTAATAGGGATAGCTATAAGGCCTTCAGTTCGGTTTTTAAAAAATCAGCTTCTGAAACCCAAAATGAAGGAAGCTTTTGTCAACTCACATAAGGGGCAGAGATGTTTACCTTAACCACAATAAAGTGGAGGAAGGTTTCGTTTCATATAAAAGAAGAGATTTTCTTGGTTCAGAAAAAGAGTGTAAGGAAACACACAAACTGAATTTCTTTGGAAGGAGGAGGTGGGATTATAAATGACTTAATGTTTTTAAAATATCTTTCTACTTTTTTAAAAGAGAGGTATAGATTTTATGGTAAGGAGAAAACTTAAAAAACAATGAAATGGAATAACCTTACAAGGTTTGCCAGTTGTGCTGCTGCTTTACTTAAATTGCACTAAGGTCTGTCTGTGTACCATTCACAGAAAGCCAAACCAACAAATGAAACATAGCGATTGCAGACGGCCTATGAGAAATATTTTTCCAAAAATAGTACTATTATAAGTTACTCAGGGTTTCTTATAAAGTAATGGCTCAGCGAGCCCTCCTCAGCTGACACAAAATCACGATAGGCTATTAGCATGGGCCATGATTTTGTGGATGGCCAGGGAGCCAGTATTCCCACTAGGAGCACAGGGCCTCTGCCTTTGAACAGTTTCTCAAGGGCAGACCGAACTTGGTTCTTCCCCTTCCTGCAAAAAAGAAGAGGATGTGAAACTCCTCCAACACTGAAATATTAAAAAGAAAAATCTCACAAGAGAAAGCCTAAACTAGTGTAGATAAATCTGAACATTGTTTGATACTATTTGGGACAGATAATACAGCAGCATTAATGAAATATTATGGATTAAAATGAAAATACTTTCCTCTTAAATGGAAGTAGTTTTGAAATCAATTTGACAAGTTTTAAGACTGAAAATACACAGTTGACCCTTGAATAACATGGGTTTAACTCCTAGGGTCCACACACACATTGGTGTTTTTCAATAAGTACAGTACACTACTGTAAATATATTTTCCATATGGCTTTCTTAACATTTTTAATTTTGCTAGCCTCCTTTATTGTAAGAGTACAATGTGTAATATGAACAACACACAAAATATGTGTTAACTGTTTATGTTATTGGTAAGGCCTCCAATCAACAGTAGGCTATTAGTAGTTAAGTTTTGGGGAAGTCAAAAGTTACAAGCGGATTTTCGAATAAATGGGGTCGACACCCCAACCCCCATGTTGTTCAAGGCTCATTTGTATATGGTTTTCCAAACACAGTATTTGTAAACTATAGTTTAAGTCTTGTGTACTTTGTTTAGCTCGCAGACAAAAGACATCAGTCTCTTTCCTTAGTCGACCAGACCTTCCAAACCTGGCTTATAAGAAGCTAAAAGGCAAAAGTCCAGGACTTATCTTTATCCCTGGCTATCTCTCTGATATGAATGGTACAAAAGCATTGGCGATTGAAGAGTTTTGCAAATCTCTAGGTCACGCCTATGTAAGGTAGGAACAACACATTTCAGAGAAAAATACTACTACCATTGAGCTTGGCAGTGGAGACATATTTCTGCTCTGACCAATTAAAGCAAGTGCCAGTGTTTTTATGGATTAATTTATTTTAATGGTCTGTAAACTTTCACCTTGTGATTTAGGGCTATGGCAAATTCAGCCTTTATTATTTTTTTTCTGATGTTTTTATTTATTACTGAGACAGAGGGAAACAGAGCATGAGTCGGGGAGGGGCAGAAAGAGAGAGGGAGACACAGAATCCGAAGCAGTCTCCAGGCTCTGAGCTGTCAGCACAGAGCCCGATGCCGGTCTCAAACCCACGAACCGTGAGATCATGGCGTGAGCCAAAGTCGGCCACTTTAACTGACTGAGCCACCCAGGCGCTCCCAAATGCAGCCTTTAAATGACCATCTCTAACGGTCTTTGTGCCACACTGACAATGCTGGTGGGAAGAGATACTAGCAGTAACTAAACTCTTTAGATATAATAATCTAGCATGACAACAAACCAAAAAGAGCAGTTGACTTTCTTATAATATCTTGTAATTATGTTGTGGCTTTCCACTGGGGATTTAAAGGCTTTTGTTTGGCCACTCTTTATAACTCTGCTTTCAAAATATGTTTTTAAAAATAATGTATGTATTTGAGAATACTGTATATGTTTCATGTCTCTGACAATCTTGTAAGTTCCCATTTCACATCCTCTTCATATTGAGCCCATTCTTTTCTTTGGTTTTAGGTATAATTTAGAACTCCTAAATTGATTTCTCTGGCCTGGTGTTTTCATTGGTGTTCCATGCCTATATAAATAAATAAATGAATGAATGAAAGTATTCTAAAATTAGTATTAATATGATTCATGTTCGCACTGGAGTTTCCTCTTTCCCCTCACTCCTGTAGTCTGAATATATAGAACCATAGAAGGATATGTGTTGTTTAACCAAAATTTGATTTTGTAATTCCTAATATTTCATACCAATAATTAGTAAAATAGTATGCTTACATTGTTGTTATTAGTTTTCTTTACCTATCACAATCATTTCGCTAGTGCCTACTTTACCAGAAGAGATAGTATGGTTTACTAGAAAGAACACTGGCCTGGAACCAAGAAGTATGGGTACTGGGATCCATTCTGGGGATAACTGTGATAACATGTGTCGGCTGATAAACACTGGACCTAGTTCTTCATCATAAAGGAGGAGGATGAACTAAAGATAATGTCTGAATCCTTTCTAGCATTAACAGCTGAAAAATCTATTCATCTCCATTGTTGGAATAATAGTTTCACTAACATTCACTCGGTAGGTCTAGAAAATACAGCTTTCAGAAATTAATATATAAATATAAAAAAGGAAAGCCTTTTAGATTTTATTTTGTATATTAGCAGAGACTATGTCAGTTAAATTGATTTAGTGTTACTCCCTTTATCGTATTGACTTTCATTTTCAGAACTTTAAAAAATCTGTTCTGACTTAACTGTTATGCTGAAGGCTGGAGTATCTTTTCCAAGTAGACTTTCTAGCACTATTACTGGGTGCTGGAAAATATACAACAAATTCTAAAACATGGTCATTCTTAAAGCTCAGGCTGGGGAAACAAAGGGCAAAAAACATGAGACATTAGGCAGAAATACTCAACAGAATGTACTGTGTCAAAAAGAACAGTATACTTAATTACACAAGGTGAGAGAAAACTGGGGATTGACGTGGATTAAAAAAAAATTCATAAAGGCACACTGTTAGGATTGGGGTAAGAAAGAAGAGCAGTACAGGAAGGGAAACTAACTACACTGGTCAAAACATGGGGGAAATTGCCATCATTCTTTTTTATCCCCAAAAGAATTTGAATCAAGAAATCGCCCTTTTACCAGTTCTTGAATTTAAATGGAGACGGTGAGCACTGTAACCAGTTTCTATCTCCCTATAACACATGACATCTGTGCATTTTCTTCATTTTGAATACATTAAAAAAACATTTTTAAGTGTATCAAGTAAACATTAATTAAAATGTGTACAGACCATTAACTGGTTCTGTGTTAAAAGATAGCCTAACTATATCTTTATAAACCTTTATAAAAGTGTAGCCCTTCACTACAAAATTCTAATTCGACCAGGTTTCTTTTTATTTGCTTTTATCAAACTTCATTGCAACCTAGTCACTATTAACTGTTGATTGCATTTTAGCTTGTTCTTGGCGATTTTATCTTTTCTTTATACTCCAGTTTCTCAGTTTACTTTTTTATGTTTTTGGCTGTAAAATGTTAGATCTTGAATGAGGAAATGGTTAGTTTTGTATAATATACAAAAAATGGTTCATACGGCTATATGAAAACGGCTTTTTGATGTTCTGTCACCATGCCTACATAAGATTGTGTCAGAGCTCAGGCATGTAACACATGGTGTTAGGGCTGGGATTCTCTCATAGTTATTTGCCATAGAATATTTAATCCAGAACGGACTGTGGGGTTTGTTGTTGTTGTTGTTGTTGTTTGCTTGTTTGTGTGTTTGTTCTTAAGTAGGCTGCACACCCGAAGTGAGGCTCGAACTCACGACCCTGAAGATCAAGAGTCTCATGCTCTATGGACTAAGCCAGCTGTCCCACCCTAAATAGCTGAATATCTTTGATTATTGTTTAGTTTTGTTTCAAGAGACAGAATGAGAGCAGGGGAGGGGCAGAGATAGGGAGACACAGAATTTGAAACAGGCTCCGGGCTCTGAACTGTCAGCACAGAGCCCGACATGCAGCTTGAACCTACGAACCTTGATATCATGACCTGAGTCAAAGTCTGACTGTTTAACCAACCGAGCTGCCCAGGTGCCCCAACAGGTGAGTATGTTTGAATTGTCTTTGTCCCTTGGTTAGGGTTCAGCAAGAGTAAACTGTATTTTTTACTTGCACCTTTTAGTATCACCAAATGTTTATATTTTCCTTTTTGAAGGGTTTCTACTTATATTCTACATCTGCATCATATATTTGGAAGGCAGCCATGAAAGCTGCAGCAAGTAGAGATGCCTAATTGCCCACCAAGGGAGGGAAAAAGAGGATTAGCTGGTACCTTTCTTCCCTCTTTTCCTGGGTCTGTTTTCTATGTCCCCTGGGTTGGAGAGAAATAATGACTGTGATTGAGATGTCAGCAGCAGCCTTGTTACACAGTTTCTCAAGGGTCCAAAGTCATTTCACTTTATACCAAAGAAAAATTTAATTTCTTCTTCCTCTATGACTCATAAATCCCTAAGAAAATGTGTGTAGGCTGTATAGCACATATATGTTCCTACATGTACATTAAAAACACTAGGATTTATTAGTTTTCATCAAATATTAAGATTTAGAGAAACCTGAATGCTTCAAATTTGAATCAAGTGATTCTTTTTACTTTTACCTTCCACTTTTAATGTAGTATGTGTAATCGTACTTCATGTGAGAGATGTAGGGGCCTCACCTCTGGGAAGAATGCAGACACAAAACCAAGAATGGTGTCTCCCCACCAGGATCTGACCATGCCACAGGAATGATGAGGCATATCACACACATATGAACCGTCTTATAGAGCAGGGTATAAAAATTGATTGTGACTGATAAAAATGAATTCTATATAAGTTTCATTAGGTAAAAATTTTTCTTCAGCTTCTCTAGGGGAAGTTTTTCCAGGAAAAAACAATTGTTTTGACTAAGCTCTGAGAGGATGAGCTGTGAAGGTGAAAGGAGAAGGTACTGCAGGTGATGGAAATAGTATGAGGCATGAAACAGGAACAGAAAGCAAGAGCCAATTTAGTAACAGTAAGTTGATCAGTTGGGCCAAAGCACTAGTTTCCTCTGACAAGACAAATGATCAATCTGAGATGACCAGAATATAATGGCTCTCTGCTGACAGCTAGGACCCTGGAGCCAGCCTCAGATTCTGTCTCTCTCTCTGTCTCTCTGTCTGTCTGTCTGTCTGTCTCTCTCTCTCTCTCTCTCTCTCTCTCTCTCTCTCTCTCTCTCTCTCTCTTGCTCTGCCTCTCTCCCACACACATGCTGTGTCTTTCTCAAAAATAAACACTAAAAAATATTTTTAACCCCTTGAGGAGGAGCCAAGATGGCGGAGAGGAAGGGAGCTCTGTAAACTTCGTCTGCCCCATCGATCAAACTGAGAAGGACATTACTCTCATCTGCAAGAGCAGAAGGAGAAAATACGGACTCCAGAAGGAAGAGAACCTAAAGGATGCCTGAGTGAGTGAGTGCGAACTGGGGAGATTGGAAAATGGACCAGCCCGAGATGCGCAGGGGAGGTGGGAGCCCCAGCCCAATGCGGGACAAGCGCGTGGAGCCCGAGAGACAAAGGGAAGAGACAGAGAGACTGAACACACTCATAGTACTGTCTCTGGGGAAGAGGTAAAGAATGCTTAACTGTGCTTGGAGAGAGAAGCTCACTCCATAGATAACTGCTGGGTAGCCTAATCCCGAACCCAGGTGGTGCAAGGGAAGGAACAGCTTCCAGCCCTGTGCCATCTTGGCGAGGAGTTGGCGGCCACGGCAGCGGCAGTGTCAGGGGTGCTCACTCAGATTTGGGAATGGGAGAACACACCTTGTTTCCACAGCGCATCTCGCCCCCAGCATTGGCCACGCGAAACCTGAATCCCAGGTGACAACAGGGAAGAAATAGCCCCCAATTCTGCATGATCCCGGCAGGGAGTTGGCGGCAGTGGAGACCTGGGTGCACGCGCAGGCTGCAGGAGCTCCCGGCCCATTTCCAGCGGCTCCCAGTGCCTCCAGCAACAGCTGTGAATTCATTCTTCCCCCAACACGAACCTGATCTCAGCTGGGGGTTGGGTCTGTGACGGTGCACACGCACTTCACCTCCTGCTGCGCATCTTGCCTCAGGCAGGGGCAGCTGAAATCCCCACCTGAGCCAAGACAAACCGATTCCTCTCCCTAAGATGCCAGCCACGAAAGCAAAAGCATCTCATCTGTGGTAGCATAAACATGCATGGACTGGAACTTTGATCCAAGGCAGGCCTGGAAAATACAACTCTGCTCAACTGCAGCACAAGGAGATCTAACTCATTAGAGTGGCCTACAGTTTGTAGTTCAGCGGAGTTTGGCGTGCCGCCTATCTAACCTGTGCAGACACCAAGGCAGAGCCTCTGAGAGCAGCCTCCGAGACCTACCACATCAAACCATGGCTATCCATGAGGGGGAGCCACAGAATTTTTTTTTTTTTAATATTTTTTTTCTTTTTTTCTTCATTTTTTTCTTTTCTCCTTTTTCTGTACGTATTTTTATTATTATTACTTTTTTTACTTAAACTTTTAAAAATTTTTACTTCTTATTTTCCTTTCTCCTTTCTCCCCCCCCTTTTTTTTTTCTTTACTTTCTTACAATCCAGATATATTCTCCTATATCTCATCCCTACCTCTCCCCTCAACTGGTCATAAACTTTTAGACTGTCCACTGTTCTTTGTTGTCTCTTACCCCCTTTATTTTTTTCTTTTTCTTTTTCTTTTCTTCTTCTCCTCTTTTCATCTCTTTCCTCTCCATTCTCTTTATTTTCTTTCTTTCTTTGTTTGATTTGTCTGTGCGTTTGTGTGTTACTGTTCCTTCTGTGTTTGTCTGCCTGTCTGTTTTCCTTCTTAGGGCTACACCAAGAAACAAGCCAAAGTGTGCATGATAGTGAGTCCCAAATATTGCTGAGTAGGGAAATAAAATATTCAAAGGCACAACAAGAGAAACTGAGAGACACCATTAAAAGAATATTTCCTGAAACGACAGGCCCTGGTGAGTCAATAAGCCTCATTTAACAGAGAAATATTAATAGGTGCACAGTGCACAACGATCTTACTAAAGGTGACAAGAGACAGAAAACTAGCAAAAATGACAAAACGAAGGAACTCTCCACTGAAGAAGCTCCAGGAGGAAGTCACAGCCACAGAACTGTTCAAGGCAGATCTAGACAACATACCGGATCAAGAATTTAAAAAACTTGTCATAAAATTAATCGCTGCTGTTGAGAAAAACATCAAAGAATCAACTGAGACAATGACTAGGCACTATGATGAGTTAAAAAAGGCTATAGGTGAGGTGAATAACAAACTGGAGGCAGCCACCTCAAGGATTGATGAGGCAGAGAGAAGAATAGGTGAATTAGAAGATATAGTTATAGCAAAAGAGGAAGCTGAAAAAAAGAGAGAGAAATTAATCTAGGAGCAGGAAAGGATAATTCGAGATCTGAGTGATACAATCAAGCGGAACAACATCCATATCATAGGAATTCCTGAAGAGGATGACAGAGAGAAAGGGCCTGAAGGGATACTAGACCAAATTATAACTGAGAATTTCCCAAATCTGGGAAAAGAAATAGACATTCAAATTCAAGAGGCACAAAGAACCCCCTTAAGACATAACTTGAATTGGCCTTCAGCACAACATATCATAGTGAAACTGGCAAAATATAAAGATCAAGAGAGAATTCTGAAAGCAGCTAGGGAGAAAAGGGCCCTTACATACCAAGGGAAACCTATCAGAGTGGTTACAGACATATCTAATGGAACCTGGCAGGCCAGGAAGGAATGGCAGGAAATCTTCAATGTGATGAACAAAAAAAAACCACATACAGCCAAGAATCCTTTATCCAGCAAGCCTGTCATTCAAAATAGAAGGAGAGATAAAAGTGTTCCCAGATAAACAAAAATTGAAAGAATTCATGACCACCAAACCAGCCCTATAAGAAATCATAAAAAGGACTCTATAAAGGAAATGTTGCAAAGAATACAAAGTGCCAGAGACACCACTATAAACATGAATTCTAGGGAGAACACAATGACACTAAACCCACATTTCTCAATAATAACACTGAATGTAAATGGACTGAATGCTCCAACCAAACGACACAGGGTAGCAGAATGGATAAAAAAAGAAAACCCATCTATTTGCTGTCTACAGGAGACGCATTTTCGACCGGAAGACACCTTCAGGTTGAAATTAAAGGGATGGAGAAATATCTACCATGCGACTGGAAGCCAAAAGAAAGCTGGAGTAGCCATCCTAAAGACCAACTGGACTTTAAAATAAAGGCAGTAACAAGAGATGAAGAAGGACATTATATAATAATTACAGGATCTCTCCATCAGGAAGAGCTAACAATTATGAATATCTATGCACCAAATTTGGGAGCGCCCAAACACGTAAAACAATTAATCACAGAAAGAAACAATCTTATTGACAAAAACGTGCTAATTGCAGGGGACTTTAATACTCCACTAACAGCAATGGATAGATCAACCAGACAGAAAATCACTAAAGAAACAATGGACCTGAACGACACATTGGAACAGATGGAACTGATAGATATATTTAGAACTCTGCATCCTGAAGATAAGAAATTCACCTTCTTCTTGAATGCACATGGCACATTCTCCAAGATTGATTACATACTGGGGCATAAAGCAGCCCTCCATAAGTATAAATGAATAGAGATCATACCATGCACACTTTCAGATCACAATGCTATGAAACTTGAAATAAACCACAGGAAAAAGTCTGGAAAACCTCCAAAAATGTGGAGGTTAAAAACCACCCTATTAAAGAATGATTGCATTAATCAGGCAATTAGAGAAGAAATTAAAAAATATATGGAAACCAATGAAAACAAAAATACTACAATCCAAAATCTCTGGGATGCAGCAAAGGCAGTCCTAAGAGGAGAGTATAGGGCAAGCCAGGCCAATCTCAAAAAACTACAAAAAGCACAAATTCAAAATTTAACAGAGCACCTACTGGAACTAGAAGGGAAGCAGCAAGAGCACCCCAAACCCAGCAGAAGAAAATAAATCATAAAGATCAGGGCAGAAATAAACAATATAGAATCCAAAAGAACAGTCGAGCAGATCAATGAAACCAAGAGTTGTTTCTTGAAAAAATAAACAAAATCAATAAACCTCTAGCCAGGCTCCTCAGAAAGAAAAGAGAGAACACCCCGATAGACAAAATCATGAAGGAAAAATGATCTATTACAACCAATCCCTTAGAAATACAAGCAATCATCAGAGATTACTATGAAAAATTATATGCCAACAACCTGGACAACCTAGAAGAAATGGACAAATTCCTGAATGCACATGCACTGCCAAAATTCAAACAGGAAGATATAGAAAGCATGAATAGACCAATAACCAGTGAAGAAATCGAATCTGTTATCAAAAATCTCCCAACGAATAAGAGCCCAGGGCCAGATGGCTTCCCAGGGGAATTCTACCAGACATTTAAAGCAGACCTCATAACCATCCTTCTCAAACTATTCCAAACAATAGAAATCGAAAGAAAACTTCCAAACTCCTTTTATGAAGCCAGCATCACCTTGATACCCAAACCAGACAGAGACCCAGCCAAAAAAGAGAACTACAGACCAATATCCTTAATGAATACAGATGCATAAATACTCAACAAGATACTAGCAAATCGAATTCAACAGCTCATAAAAAGAATTATCCATCATGATCAGGTGGGATTGATTCCTGGGTTACAGGGCTGGTTCGATATTCGCAAATCCATCAATGTGATCCATCACATTAACAGAAGAAGGGGAAAAAACCATCTGATCCTGTTGATAGATGCAGAAAAAGCATTTGACAAAATACAGTACACTTTCTTAATAAAAACCCTTGAGAAAGTCAGAATAGAAGGGACTTACCTAAACATTACAAAAGCAGTTTATGAAAAGCCCACAGCCAATATTATCCTCAGTGGGGAAAAACTGAGAGCTTTCCTACTGAGATCAGGAACACGACAGGGGTGTCCACTCTCACCACTGCTGTTTAACATAGTCCTGGAAGTCCTAGCATCAGCAATCAGACAACAAAAGGAAATAAAAGGCATCAGAATTGGCAAAGAAGATGTCAAACTTTCACTTTTCGCAGATGACATGATACTCTACATGGAAAACCCAATTGACTTCATCAGAAGCCTTCTAGAACTGATTAGTGAATTCAGTAAAGTTGCAGGATACAAAATCAATGTACAGAAATCAGTTGCAGTCCTATACACCAAAAATGATGCAGCCGAAAGAGAAATCAAGAAACTGATCAAATTCACGATTGCACGAAAAACTATCAAATACCTAGGAGTAAACCTAACCAAGGATGTAAAAGACCTATATGATGAAAACTATAGAAAACTTATAAAAGAGATTGAAGAAGACACCAAGAAATGGAAAAACATTCCCTGTTCATGGATCGGAAGAATAAACTTTGTGAAAATGTCATTACTACCCAAAGCAATCTACACATTCAATGCAATCCCCATCAAAATTTCACCAACATTCTTCTCAAAGCTAGAACAAACTATCCTTAAATTCGTATGGAACCACAAACGACCCCGAATAGCCAAAGTTATATTGAAGAAGAAAACCAAAACGGGAGGCATCACAATCCCAGACTTTAACCTCTACTACAAAGCTGTCATCATCAAGACAGTATGGTATTGGCACAAAAACAGACACATAGACCAATGGAATAGAATAGAGAACCCAGAACTGGGCCCACAAATGGACGGCCAATTAATTTTTGACAAAGTAGGAAAGAGTATGCTATGGAAAAAAGACTGCCTCTTTAGCAGGTGGTGCTGGGAGAACTGGACAGCCACATGCAGAAGAATGAAACTAGACCACTTTCTTAAACCATACACAAAAATTAACTCAAAATGGCTGAAGGACCTGAATGTGAGACAGGAAACCATAAAAACCCTTGAGGAGAAAGTAGGAAAAAACCTCCTTGACCTCCACCGCAGCAATCTCCTACTCGACACATCCCCAAAGGCAAGGGAAATGAAAGCAAAACTAAACTCTTGGGACTTCATCAAGATAAAAGCTTCTGAACTGCAAAGGAAACAATCAAGAAAACTAATAGGGAACCGACAGAATGGGAAAAGATAGTTGCAAATGACATATCAGATAATGGGCTAGTATCTAAAATCTACAAGGAACTCACCCACAAAACAAATAACCCAGTGAAGAAATGGGCAGAAGACATGAACAGACACTTCTCCAAAGAGGACATCCAGATGGCTGACAGGCACATAAAACGATGCTCAACATCACTCATTGTTGGGGCCCATCCAGCCAAAAAGCCTGCAGAGGTGATTCCACGGTGATGGCAAAGCCTCTGGGGGGAGTGTATGTAATCGCAAAGTCCCTAGCCTTTTCTAGGAAGGCGCTACCCTGGATAACGGTTGGCCCTCCCCCCATTTGAGGATCAGGACGAAAAGAACATAGGTCCTGGGAGACTTGGGTGCAGTGCTGTGTGGTCTTTGGGACCCTGCTTCCCCCTGCTTGAAAATGTGTGCGCTTGACTGCTTGACCTAAGTGGATCAGAGACTGGGGTTAGTTCTCCTATTATTCATACCTCTTGGTGATTGTGGTTTCAGTAAATGAGCAGATTTTCTGATTGCAACTTCCCCCTCTAGTTAGAGGCACCTTACTCACAGACTATTGTTTGAACTTTTGAAGAAAAATAGCCTTGTCATAAGCTTCAGTTACTATTACACTATATACGCAAAATAAGACCCCCGCTCATGTATTTTTAGTGATAAACTATGTTTTTTGATCTTCTGTATTGTTCTTCATTCCTGTCTTTCATTTTCTGTTCTCCCTTCTGTGAAAACCATGATCTTTTTTGAAACATGTGATTCCTAAGAAGTTGCAAACAATGTAATCATTAAAAGAAAGATGTAATCACCTATGGTATATAAGACACCAAGTGTCACAGTAAAGTGTGGTCTCTTCCACCATTCATGTTGTCTGTGTTCTTTCTTGTAGATATTTCGCTGACACCAACCCCCTACTCAGGGACCCTTAGACTCTAGAGTGTGGGCTGGTCCCCCGCAACTCATCATCAGGGAAACACAAATCAAAACCACACTGAGATACCACCTCACGCCAGTCAGTGGCTAAAATGAACAAATCAAGAGACTATAGATGCTGGCGAGGGTGTGGAGAGACGGGCACCCTCCTACACTGTTGGTGGCAATGTAAACTGGTGCAGCCACTCTGGAAAACAGTGTGGAGGTTCCTCAAAAAACTATCCATAGAACTCCCTTATGACCCAGCAATAGCCCTGCTAGGGATTTACCCAAGAGATACAGAAGTGCTGATGCATAGGAGCACATGTACCCCAATGTTCACAGCAGCACTATCAATGATAGCCAAAACATGGAAAAAGCCAAAATGCCTCTCACCTGATGAGTTCATCAAGAAGATGTGGTATATATACACAATGAAGTACTACATGGCAATGAGAAAGAATAAAATCTGGCCATTTGTAGGAAAGTGGATGGACCTTGAGGGTGTCATGCTAAGCGAAATAAGTCAGGCAGAAAAGGACAGATACCATATGTTTGCACTCATAGGTCTAACAGGAAATTTTCAGAATGATCTAGCTTCAAGAGAAGCAAGCAGTTAGTAGTGCTTAAGAAAAATTGATTCAGTATCTAATGGATAGTTGATACCTGTCACAACATAGCATTTTGCATACTGTTAAGTGAAACTGCAATACAATATAAGTTTATTTTGGGAGTGCTTGCTGTATAATTGGATTTAATGAAATGTTTAGAGGTGCAGTAGACATGACTTTGAGTAGATAATGAAAGAAAATGCAAAATGCTTATTGATTCATGATGGGGTTTCATCTTAGCTTGGGCAAACCATGCAGTATTTAATACATAGTAGCAGAATATTTACTATTGAAGCTTGAAAAGATGTGAGTTCTTTGTGTGCAGTCTTTCACTTATGCATGTGAGAGGGATTTCTTTTTTTAATATTTTTACATTGTAGTACTTGTTTTGCTTGTTGGTGGTGTTTGCTTATTTAATACATTCCGTCAGGGACAGAAATTACATGCTGGGTTTTTTTCCCCCTAGGAAGTGTGTCTTGGGTTTTTCCCTTATTATTTTCTTTACTTTTTTTTTTCCTCTTATTTTTTTGTGGTGGTGGTGGTTATATTTAGGCAAGTAATAAATTGTATCATGTATCTTGAATGTATCATAGATAAGCTGCTATATAATGATTGCCACTTCAGATAGCTGTGAAATTAGGTGATTAACTAGTTGTTACATAACCTTCTAATTTCTGTATAAGTCTAATTACATGAAATAGAAGTGGGGGTTTTGATTTGTTACTTTGCTTTTCTGTTTGGAGTGTCATTGTAACTACTGTATTGTAAATGATGGAAAATAATTGCATATGTTAAAAAAATAAATTGTATTATATTTAAAAAGAAGATTTTTAAAAAGACCTTAACTACTTGTAAAAAAAAAAATAAAATAAAAAATAAAAAACAGGTTAAAACACTAAAAGGTCGTGTTGTATGTTACAGGTAACCAGTGAAGTTAATGCCATAGCAATAAAACGTTTCAGAGAAAAAACCTGACAGGTATAAAGTAGATCCATTTGGAGAGAGAATAGTCACAGAGACACAGGAGGCTACGGTGCTAGGCCAGGTTTAATATGACAAAGATGAAGGGCGGCCTGGGTGGCTCAGTCAGTTAAGTGTCTGACTTCGGCTCAGGTCATGATCTCATGGTTCATGGGCTCAAGCCCCGCGTCGGGTTCTGTGTTGACAGCTTGGAGCCTGGAGCCTGCTTCAGATTCTGTGTCTCCTCTCTTCTTCCCCTCCTCAGCTCATGCTCTCTCTCTCAAAAATAAGTAAATGTTAAAAAAAAAAACTTAAAAAAAAAAGATGACAAAGATGTGCAGGGCGATACTGGTTTTCCCAGATTGCAGAGGAAAAGGTGAATGAGAAGAAATGAGAGCAAGTGCGGACGGCACAGGGCAAGCAGTGCTTGGTACCTGGGGGAAATTTTGAGTCAAACAGTCTGCTCTTGAAGAACTGACATTCTAGTCACACAAATACTTGAAACTTGATTATGACACAATAAGACAAGTGTTAAGTGAGTACATACTAAAGAAGGTGACTGAGGGAGAGTGTATGTCAGAGTTGCTCAGAGAAAATGACATGACTGAAGGAATAGGAAGGAAGGCTTTCCCGGCTTTCCAGACAGGATGCAAAGGCTCAGCATCATGAAAGGGCCTGTCCAGGGATCGGGGTGGTTCAGGAGGACTGTGGTAGGAGGTAATCTGCAGGCGTGGTGTGATATATCATAGTCTACCCAACAGATCTGTGCCTTGAAAGTGCACAGATCAACAGACTGAGCCTGGAGAGCTAGGCAGTTTGAAGGAGCAGCAAACTAAGGGATGAGTTAGTGATCATGAATTTGATTTCCCTCTTTCCCTTTCATTAATTTAGTAAATACTAAGCACCTACTATGTGCAAGGTACCACTGTAGGCATTGGGAAAACAGCCTGTGCCTGTATGGTGCTTCCATTCTAGGGTTGGAGATGGGCCACAAACAAATACTCACGTTTTTTATATGTTAAGTAGCAATATTTGCCATGAAGAAAGTAAAGCAGGGTAAGGAAATAGAGAACGATGAAGGGAGCATGGTTTTGCGTTGAGTAGTCAGAGAAGGCATCTCTGGAGATGTAACATTTGAGCCAGAGGCCTGAGCGAAGTGAGGGAGCAATCAAAGGGGGTATCGGGGGGATACGGGATGCCCTGTAGAAAGAAAAGCTGATATCAAACTCTTGAAGCAAAACTTGGGTGGTGTATTCCATTTACTTCAAGAAGGCGAATAGGATTCAGTTGGGAGGGAGAGAAGGTAAGAAATCCGTAAGAAATGAAATCAGAGAGGTAGTTGATGGCCATGTTGCAGGAAGGACTTTATGTTTTATTTAAAGATGATAGAAAGCTTTTGATGGGTTTGTGCAAGATACGATTTTTGTTTCAAAGGATCGCTGATGGCTGCATGGGGAATGGACTACAGGGGTAGGAAATGGAGACAGGGAGACTTAGGAGGACACTGTTAACGCTAGTCTGGTCGGAGAAGACGGTGACGTGGACTGGCTGCTGGCTGTGGAGGGGGTGAGAGAGAGTGGACATGGGCGACATTTGGAGGTTATGCCAGTAGGATCTATTTTAATATATTTATATGTTTTAAGCATTGTAATAATGATAAAAGAGCTATCTTCTCTAAAAACCAGAGAAATATATAGATGGACATCTGAATATAGATACATGTTTTCCCTTTTTCTAGGTTTGATTACTCAGGAGTTGGAAATTCAGATGGTA
>PISW01014980.1:0-18767 GCA_004023785.1 Mungos mungo | reverse complement strand
AAAATTCTAAATATATCTGTCAAGTGCATCTGGTCCAATGTGTCATTCAGGGCCATTGTTTCTTTAGTGATTCTCTGTCTAGTTGATCTGTCCAGTGCTGTAAGTGGACTATTGAAAGTTCCCTGCAATTAGCATATTCTTATCAATAGGATTATTTCTGTTTGTAATTGTTTTATATATTTGGGTGCTTCCCCAATTCGGTGTGCAGACATTTATTATTGTTAGCTCTTCCTGATGGATAGACTCTGTAATGATTAGATAATGCCCTTCTTCATCTCCTGTTACAGCCTTTACTTTAATGTCTAGTTTGTCTAATATAAATATGGCTATTCCAGCTTTCTTTTGACTTCCAGTAGCATGATAGTTCTCCATCCCCCCACTTTCAGTCTGAACATGTCCTCAAGTCTAAAATGAGTCACTTGTAGACAGCAAATAGATGGGTCTTGTTTTTTGTTTTTTGTTTTTTAATACAGTCTGCTACCCTATGTATTTTGATTGGAGCATTTAGTCCACTTACATTCAGTGTTATTATTGAAAAATATGGGTTTACAGTCATTGTGTTATCTGTAGGTTTTTTAGTTGTAGTGGTGTCTTGGTTCTTTGTGTTCCTTGCAACATTTCCCTCACAGAGTCCCACTTAGGATCTCTTTTAGGTCTGGTTTAGTGGTGATGAATTCCCTCAGTTTTTGCTTCTTTGGGAAATCCTTTATCTCTCCTATTCTGAATGACAGGCTTGCTAGATAAAAGATTCTTGGTTCCATATTTTTACTGTTCATCACATTGAAGTTTTCCTGCCATTCCCTTCTGGCCTGCCAAGTTTCAGTAGATAGATCTGCTACTACCCTTCTGTGTCTACCATTGTGTGTTAAGAGCCACTTATCCCTGGCTGGTTTCAGAATCCTCTCTTTATCCTTGTATTTTTGTCAATTTCACTAGGCTATATTGTGCAGAAGTTCAATTCAAGTTATGTCTGAGGGAAGTTCTCTGTGCCTCTTGGATTTCAATGTCAGTTTCCTTCCCCAAGGTAGGGGAAGTTATTAGCTCTGATTTGTTTAAGTAGTCATTTAGCCCCTTTGGATCTCTTCTTCTTGTTCTGGGATTCTTATGATATGGATATAGTTCTGTTTGATTGCATTACTCAGTTCTCTAATCCCCCTTTCGTACTCCTGGATCAATTTATCTCTCTTTTTCTCAGCTTCTTTTTTGCCCATAATTTTATCTTCTACTTCAACTATTCTCTCTGCCTCTTCAATCTGTGCTGTGGCCACCTCTCTTTTATTTTGCACCTTATTTATAGCATTTTAAAAATTTATTATGACTATTTTTAAAATCCTTCCATTTAATCATTTTGGCTAGTCTTCTGTCCTTTGCAAGTTTTAAAAGTTTGTTATGTGTTCTGCACCTGTGGGTATTGCTACATTAAAGGGGGTTCATCCACTGTTCTGGACCTGGCCGTTTGAAGGTGTTCCTTGATTTTTATTGTTGTGACTTTGGTTACTTTGTTTCCATATTTGTAGTGATGTTTTGGCCTTTCCACGTGGTGTGCTTTGGATGGTTCCTTGAAGTAGGCCTAGAAAAAAAAACAGACAAACAAACAGGAAACAAAAACACACAAACAAATAAAACAAACAAGTGAACAGACAAAACAAAAAACAAAAATCAAAGACAGTCTGTCGTGTCCCGCCCCAGCCGCTCCGGCCCACAGGACGGTGAGTCCTCGTGGGTTCTTTTCCTGAGGGAGGGAGAGAAAAGGGAAGGAAAGGGGACACACAGAGAGTAAAGACACAACTCACGGTTTCCGATCAGGCAAAAAGAGAGAGAGAGCTTTATTGAGAAAACTGTCTCTTATAAAGGTTTCAAGGCGGGGGGAAAAACAAGGCATCTGACCTATGTCAGTTGCTAGGAAACAGGGTTAAGGGATTAAGACTGGAGTAAAAGAGGAACCAGACTAAAGTGTTTTAGCACAGCGCCTGAGGGGCCGATACCACCCTGCCTGCAGGCGGTTGATCTTTGGTCTTTTGGCTTCTGACAGGGAGTGGAGCTTCCCTGCCTATTTTGCAACTCCCCTCAGGGAGTGGCAAATCCTGCTAACAAATGGCCAAGCAGCTGAGATCTTTGCCGCTCCCCACAACAGTCTAAAAACATAAAGCTGGAAACACCAGCTACAAGTAAGGATCAGGGAGGAGACAGTGCTGATGGACGAGCATATACAAGGAGAGAAATGACAGGGGTGGGGAGAAGGATAAAATGAACACGGACCAGGCAGAGAGACTAAATTCCTTAATCCAGAGAGAGAGAAAAAGGACAATAATGAAGGAGATGAAGAAAAAGAAATGAAGATAATGTTACCCAGTGAAACTATATGGCCTGACTATTCCACATAGAGAGAAAGTAAAGAAGGAGGTGTGGCACATGCTTCAAGAGAAAGGATTAAATATGTTTGCTTAAGCAAACCAATAACTAGGGTAACCAACCTAGAAGTGGGAAGAGATATGAAGGAGAAAAGAGAGAAGATGTCTGAATAACAAAAATTGACCTAGAGTTGACTCAGGCAATGCCCCTGTGCTGTTCTGGAGGAGGGGCTGTCTAGTCCCATCGCATCATCCAGCTCCAGTAGATGAGCAGCGCCTCAGCCAGGGGGTAGGGTGTGGGCGTGGTAGGGTGTAGGCGGTCCCCTCCACTGTGGGGTGGATGGTCCCTTAGGCCCACCTTGGTGCTTGTGGGGAGAAAAATGGCAATCCCCCCAGTCACTTCTTCATGGACCAGATGTCCCAAATCACTCTTCTGGATCTGTCCTCACTGTGCCACATATGGGAACATATGAGGTGGCTGTCTCACTCAGCTCTCTCCTATGTCCCATGCTTCACTGCGTTTTAAAATCCCACTCTGTGCATGTTAATGATGCCACCCAAAATGTATTCCCGCAAGCCACAGCACTTCAGGGTGACTGGATTCTCCCTCTGCATCCTGCGCCCTGTGCCCCTGGCCTACCACCCAACCTCAAGGAGACTCCCCTCCTCCCCAGGTGTTGGAACAAGGCAGCTGGCCCCAGTCTAAAGAAAGCCCTGCTTCTGGAGATAGGATGACGGGATCCTTCTCCATCCTGGCCTGAGGTTTTTTCTTATCCAGCTGTAGTCCTACGTGTCACGAGCAACTCTTTCTCTTCCTTTTGTCCCTCCACAGAAGTGGATCCCTCCTCTCCGTGCCTCCACAGCCTGGTTTATCTCCCCAGTTCATAATTACACACCCATGGGGCTGTCCAGTTTTCCCATTTTCCTCCTAGTAGGCTCTGTCTCCTTTCCTCCCAGACTCTGGGGTTCAGAGTCCTTTGGCTTCAGCTGTTCTTGGTTTGACATACATGGGAAATACAGATCCTCCTGCTTCTCTGCCATCTTGTCCTCTGCTTCAACCGCTTAAATATTTTAAACAGACTGCTGATATCTTTACTGTGTGACAAGTAATTTCTTCTACCTTTTACTCAAAATTATTCAACTGTGTGTTTCACCCTTTCTAACTCCCTTATAAAATTTGGGACACATCAGAGTGGAGTATCTCTAGTCACTTTCTTTTCTTTTTGTTCCAATCACCCGGAGGACGAGTGGAGTACCAGACAGTTTTGAATTCTTTGCAGTCATCCAGGATCTGGATGAAGAGTTGGATTTGAATTTTGATTAATAATTTTGACATACAGGTGTCTTCATCTGTAGGCAGACACATGAAAAGATGCTCAACATCACTGATCACCTGAGAAATATAGAAAAAAAGTAATTTTATGTCACAGTTGTAAGAATGACTAAAATTATCAACACAAGAAACATCACATGCCGGTGAGGATGTGGAGGATGATGATCTGTCTGGCCCTCGTTTTGGGAATGGAAGTCAGTAAATCATATTGGAAAATGGTATGGAGGTTACTACAAAAAAAGAAAAACTGCCCTGTGACCCAGAAGTTGAACTACTAGGTATTTATTCAAAGAGTACAAAGTTGCTGATAAAAAGGGATGGAAGTACCTCAATACTTACAAGTACCCCAATGTTTATGACACAGTTATCTATGAGAGCCAAATTATGGAATCAGCCAAAATGTCCATTAACTGTTTACACACACACACACACACACACACACACACACACACACACACTGGACTATTACCCTGACATAATATCAACAAAATCTTGCAGTATGCAAGACATGGATGGAGCAAGAGATTGTATGCTAAGCAAAATTACTCATAAAAGACATATACCATGTGATTTCTCTCGTATGTGAAATTTAAGAAACAAAACAAATGGGCTAAGGAAGAAAAAGAGAGAGGGGGGCAAACCAAAAAACGGAATCTTATCTACGGAGAATTCACAGATGGTTATCAGAAGGGAGGTTGGGGGGATGGGTTAAATGGATGATGGGGATTGTGGAGTGCACTTTTTGTGATGAGCAGTGGGTGATATATGCAACTGTTGAATCATTACATATTATACCTGAAATTATATCACACTGTATGTTAATTAACTGGCATTAAAATAAAATCTTTTTAAAAAGTAAGTGGGGACTCATGAAACAATTTTCGCTGTGGTGGTCAATTTGTGCAGCAAGCACACAATGCTGTTAAGATAACTTCCCTTTAATGACACTGAAGTGTGTAGCAAAATTCACTTCACACTCAGCTGTCAAAAATGGTCCTCAGTATATGCTTTGAAACAGTTATGGGTACAAACTACTAAAAAAATAAATAAACAAATAAAAACAGGCCATTTATTTAAAAAACAGTTATGGGTTTTAATCACATATGTATCAATGACCAATCCTGCTATTGATCAATTAGTATAGCAATATGTTTTAATTCTACTTGGAAAAACATCATATATGTGAAAATAATAAAACACAATCATGACATATAAATATGAAAGAGAAAACACCCAACCATAAAAACCCCAAAACATTAGCATATTATAAAACGGAGTGTTCCTTGAATGAAGACTATCACTAACTTGAGCTTGGCTTTTGTGAGATTTCATGTCTGCCCACAATAAACAGATACATTACAGAACTCTCATGATTCTGTTATGGTTTAATGACCTTCAGAAAGGGGTTCTTCTGCGCTTTCATGCCACAAGAGGTCCCTTATGTATTTGATCAACATCAACTTTGCACTTAGAGCTTGTCATAGTCAATTGAGTTATGGATAGAAAATGCCTAGTACCCGTCAGCATTCCGAAGCTCATTGTTGACAATGGACGTCAGCTTCTTTGCATATAATCCTATGTTATTGTCAAGCACCCAGAGATGAACATTTAAGTCAACCCCGATGAGGGTTTCTGCCTGGTCACCTGTTTTTTTGGGACATCCCTTCCCTTCTTTAAACCTAGCCCAGGAAAACAGTGTTTTCTGTTTGTTTCCTTTCATAAATGTAAGCTGAATATATTTAGGAAATATGTTATAATAATATTTGTTCCCAATACAGACTGAAGGAAAGGTGATATAAATTCATTCTATTTGGGTTTATATGCAGGTTTCTTTGATTTTGAATCATATTAATACTGTTTTGTTTATTTATTTTTTGCTTGTTTGTTCGTTTGTTTTTGTGAGAGGCCTGGTGAAACCAGAAATGCCATTCACTCTTTCTGTTTTGGGAGAACTTCCAAGTTTATTCACTAAGACTGATAATCTTTCATGATGAAGAGCACTGGATGGACTGGGGTCGCAGTGCAGGGATCCAAGCTCTAGTCCTTCAGCAGAACACGGTCTGTGCTCACGTAAGTACAGGGAGCGGAGTCTCATCCACGCACTCGTCCCCTCTGCCTCCTTCCATCTCGGGGGCAGGCGTGCCAAGGGGAGCCCTGAGGTGTGTACACAGTCCAGAAATACACACCACTGTGAGGTCTTTAGTATAGATATGTTAGAATGGATTGAAAATAAGTGCCCTACCTTATCAGACATGTGTAAATGTCCTCTCTATGTGGATGCCTTCTGCTTCTTTCTCTTTATCCCTTTGCCTCACATCTCTGTTCCTAACTGATCAGGCACCTGACACAGGTCTTATGTCTGTGAGTGTTGATATTTCTACATTTCTATGATCATGGCCCCTAACTGAAAAACTGCTGTAGAAAGTATTTTATATTTCTCTCTTTCATAACAACTCTAACTTATGTTTCTACCAAAGAAGCAGTCCTACCTGAAAGACAAAACCGTCTCATTTCTTGGTTTATGGTAGTGAATAGCAAACCAAAAATATCATTTTGAAAAATATTATTGTTAATCATGATAAATTATTGAATTTCTTGCTGGAAGCCAAAACTTAATGTTTGGTACCTATCAGCTACTATTTGCAGACTTGAACTTATAAGTAAGACATATCCAGGAAAGTAAATTCAATTGAAAAGTCACACTTTACACTCCTCAATCTCAGCTACTTTTAATTGTAAATTAAAACTATTTATTCCTTTGGTAGAGAGAGTGCAATCAGGAGGAAGACAGAGAGAGAAAGAAGAAGAGCATCCAAGCAGGCGCCACACTGTCAGTGCCAATCCGGATGCAGGGCTCAAACTCACAACCTTTGAGATCTTGACCTGAGCTGAAATCAAGAGCTGGGCACTTAACTGACTGAGACACCGAGGCACTCCTGGCAGTGAATATTTTTAGTACTGAGAGTCTTAAATTGGGTATTTAGACACACATGCCCCAAGATTTGTGTCTGACATACTACTTGATGTGATCCAGGGGTGTTTGTGTACTGATAGTTGTGTTCACGTGCACTAATGTATATACAAGCATGTGTACTTTTGTCTGATATTGTCTGTGCTAATGAGCTCTAGACGTGCCAGTGAGTGTACAATTGGTGCCAGTGGGCATTCATGTTTTTACTAGCATGTGTCCTTGTGTCTGATGTTCTGTGTGCCAGTCTGTATACTAGGAATGCCAGTGGGTGTACAAGTAGTGCTTGTGTGCACTCATGTGTACACTAGCCTGTGTACGTGTGTGTGAAAGTCAGTGTACCAGGTGTGCCAGTGAGTGTACAGCTAGTGCTAGTGTGTGCTCATGTGTACACTAGCCTGTGTTCTTGCATATGATAGTATGCGTGCTCATGGTTGTACTCATGTGAACTATATTTGGGAACTAGCATGTTTATTACTGTGTGCTAGTGTGTATGAAATGTGCTAATACATGCTAAGATGCACTAGTGTGTGTCCTCGTAAACCCCAGTGTGTTCACAAGTGCACTAGTCATGGCATATGTATTAGGGTGTGCTAGTGTTGTCAAAAGTTTGCAACCGTGTGCCAGCATGTATACTAGCTGTGTGCTAGTATTTGTGCTTGACTGAACCTAGTTTGCATGCTATTGTGAATGACTGACTAGTACTACATTCTGGACACACTACAGTGCGTACCAACAGACACCAGTTCTATACTAGTATGTACTAGTGTGTGTGCTACCTGTGTACTTGTATTTGTGCTGGTATGAGTACCAACTTGTGTGCTTTCATGTGCTAGTGAGTAGTGGTGTGTGTTAGACATGCTAGTGTGGCCCAGAGTGTGTGGTAAGTTTGTACTAATCTACACCCATGTGTATACTAATGTGCACTAGTACTAGCATACATACTAGTGTGTTCTAGTGTGTAACAGGTTTGAAATTCTGTGTGCTGGCATGAGAAGAAGCTGCATGCTAGTATCTGTGCTAGATTGAGTATAACTTGTGTGATGTTGTGTGTTAGTGTGTAGTTGTATGTACTGGATAGACTACCGTGTGTACTGACACACACCAGTTGTGTGCTAGTGTGTACTAGTGTTTGTAATACCTGTGTACTTATATCTGTGCTGGTATGAGCACCAGCTTTGTGCTTAGTGTGCTACTGAGCAGTAATGCGTCCTAGACAGGCTAGAGTGGTCTAGTGTGTGTACTAAGTTTGTACTAAGATACATCCATGTGTATACCAGTGTGTACTAGTATGTGTGCTAGTGTGTGCTTGTGTCTACTAGGAAGAAGAAAGGAGGTTTGCATCACAAATACCATCAGGGCAGCATGCCAGGCAGCACAGGGCAGCATGCCTGTGCTCACATGATGTCATAGAGAACCAGCCAATCAGAATGCTACCCAGCCCGGAGTCTTCAGGTGGGCAGTGGTGGTTGGGAGTGAGGGCAGAGGTTGAAGAAGAAGACTCCCAGAGTCCCCACAGCCCTAGGCCTGGGACCCTCCCCACAGCAGGGGTGCTAGCAGAGCTCCTATGTTTCTACCACTTGGAGTCCCTCTCTCACCTCCCTGCAGAGACCCTGTCACCTCAGCCTTTGTTCCCTTCTTCAGGTGAGTGAGTTCCTTTTTAGTGAATGTTCATTCCTTGTGCTCTGAATGAGTTTTGCTACTTGAAAGACTGGGGTTTGAACCCTTGCCCTACCACTTGGTGTCTTGGGAAAATTGCTTGATTTGGTAAGCCTGAGTTTAATTCTCTATAAGATGGGATCGTGTGCATATCTTGTTAGGGTTCTTTGTGTTTTAAATGGGATAATGCTAGTTAAACTCTTACAACCCAGTCTATCCTAAGAATGTGCCCAGGAAAGATCACCTAAATTATTATTATCCTGAATGTCACTAAATATTTATGTTCTCCCAATGTACTTTATTAAAGATTGCATAGTGTTTTTTAATTGAAATATAATTGATACACAACATTAGAATTAGGTGTACGACATAATGATTTAATATTGGTATACAGTGTGAAAATATCAATAGGATACTTGTTAATATTGGTCACCAGGCATGTTTACAATTTTTCTTCTAGTGAAAAGCAATCTCTTAACAACTTTCAAATGGACAAGATCATTAGTTATAGTCACAATGTCGTTATTTGAATTCCCAGGAATTATATGTCTTGTAACTGGAAGTTTACTCTTGTTGACCACTTTCACCCATTCTGCCCACTTCCTGACCCCACTTCTAGCAGTCTCTTCTCTGTGTGTGTGGTTTCTTGTTTTTGTTTCATATTCCACATATAAATGAGCATCTGTGTTTGTTTCTGACTTATCTCAGTTTGCACCATGCCCTCAAGGTCAATCCATGTTGACAAAAATGGCCAGATTTCATTACTTTTATGGCTTGCAAGCAGTGTAGTGTGCGTGTGTGTGTGTGTGTGTGTGTGTGTGATGTTTCCTGTACCCAATCATCCATGTATGGTCACATAGACTATTTCCAAATATTGCCTATTGTAAATAATGCTGCCATGAAGGCGGGTGTGGTATATCTTGTAGGAATAGTGTTTTAGTTTCCTTCAGATGAATATCCAGAAGTGAATTGCTGGATTGTATGGTTGTTACATTTTTAATTTTTGAGGTACCTCCATGCTGTTTTCCAGAGGAGGATCTGTACCAAGTTATGTTCCCACCAACGGTGTACAGGATTCAAGTCTTTTCTCCACAGTCTTGCCAACATTTGTTATTTCTTGTCTTTCTAGTGAAAATCATTATGACAGATGTGAGGTGATGCCTCTTTGTCATGTTGATTGTTATTTCCCCGCTGGTTAGTGATGTTATGACGTTCCATGGTGTCATTGGATGGACTGTTGTTTTGCTATTGAGTTGGATAAGTTGTCTTATTTTTATATTTTAGATATTATCCCCCTTTTCAGATTATTATTTGAAACTATTTTCTCCCTTTCAGTAGGATTCTTTTCATCTTAACTGATGATTTCTTTGATGTGCAAACTTTATAGTTAGAGGTAGTCCCACCTGTTTCTTCTTACATTTATCTCCTTCACTTTTGGTGTCAAACTTCCACTCCCCCCCCAATACATCACAAACACTGACGTCAAGATGCTCTCCACCTACGTTTTCTTCTGGCTGTTTTATGGTTTCAGGACTTATATTTCACTCCTTAACACATACTGAAGTGACTTTTGGGTGTGGTTGAATAGAGGGGCCCAGGTTCTTTATTTTTCTTTGCATGTGCCTCTCAGTTCTCCCTGCAGCATTTATTGCAGAGACTGTCCTTTCCCCATTGTGGTTTCTTGGCTCCTTTATTGTAAATTAACTATATGTATGTGGGTTCAGTTCTGTTCTCTCCATTCTGTTCCATAGATCTTATTTTTACCCAAGATCAGCTTGTTTTTATGCCAGTTCCATGCTGTTTTGTGTACAATCTCTTTCTAATTGGTTTTGTGTATGTGTGATTTTTATATGAATCATTTTATGAGCTTATATTGAGTTTTAGTAAGTGGCAGAGTTGCAGGTTATCTCTGCAGTGATGCCCATGTCCCGCTCACAAATGTGAGACAGACTCAGAGAAGAGCCATTCCTGTGTGCAGATAAATAACTTCTAACTGCAACCACTTTACCCACAACTTAAATCCTGGTCGTTTCAGATTTATGCTGTGTATAATAACACAGCTGAGCATGAATATTGTTTGAAAATGGATGTGTCATTCAGGCTGTGTGGGTGAAAAGGTTTTCGTGGTGGAGTGTACACTCAAAAGTTTGAGATAACTGGATTAAAGCACAGAGGCATCTGTCTGGTAGGAGGATGGGACATCTATGGGGTGTGCTAAGTCATTAAGAACAGCGGTGGGAAAGATTTAGAGTGGCATCTAGCCTTGAGGTGAGGAGGCTCTTAGTCGTGATTGTTTGCTGAAAGACTGGCCCTGCTGACGTCTTGGCCAAAACTGCCTCCGGGGCCCTAATGTCTAATACTCTTTAGAGGCTACGTGTTGCTATGAGATACGTCCAAAGGTTGACTGTGGTCTTCCTGGCTCTGTGTATTCCCTTCTCTACTTTAGATGAATTCTCTCCTCCTCTGCCCAAAGAGACGTTTTCTCTTTGGTCTTCCAAGCACACTCCCCCAACTCATGCATCACGTCCTCTGCGGGCTTGTGGACTTGTCTCTGCTGCCCTTTGTAGCCATACCAGTAAGTCAGGCTCCATGAAGTCAGAGACCACCTGGTGTTCCCCCGCCCTTAATGTGTCCATAGCAGATACTTGATGATCATTGAAAACAGCAAAGAAGGTGGCTGTGTGTCAGGCCCTGTCTTTGGTGCTAACAATAAAGAGAAAATCAAACCTGTATTTAAGGAGACCCCAGGGCCAGCATTTAGGTTTCCTGACTGTTGAGGAAAAGCCTCTGTTCAAGGGATGCTTCCTTTCCCCCCTGCACTGTTTCCCCATCTTTTTTTTTTTTTTTTTACTTTTCTTTCTTTTATTTTTATTTTTAAATTCAGGTTAGTTAACATACAGTGTATTCTTTGTTTTGGGAATAGAAGCTAGTGATTCATCTCTTGCATATGACATTCAATTCTCATCCTGTGAAGTGCCGTCCTAAATGTCCATCACCCATGTAACCCTTCTGGCCACTCCCCCCCCACCCCCATCCAGCAACTCTACAGTTTTTCTGTATTTAAGATCTCTTATGTTTACTCTGTCTCCGTTTTTATCTTATGTTTCCTTCCTTTCCCCTTGTTCATTTGTTGCATTTCTTAAATTCCACATGAGTGAAATCACATATCTGTTTTTCTCTGACTAATCTCACTTAGCATAATGCACTCTAGTTCCATACAATTCATTGCAAATGTGAATATTTCTTTCTTTTTTTTTTTTTAATGGCTAGGTATACATCTTTTTTACCCATTCATTAGTTGATGAACATCCCGGCTCGTTCCATAGTTAATCTGTTGTTTATAGTGCTGCTATAAACCTTGGGATGTATGTGCTTGGGGATTTATAACGTGAGTTGTTAATCTGTCACTATCTCCCATCAAATAATATTTACTCACATATGTATTACTTCACAATATAAAAAATACACAACACAACACAATAACAAACTTTCATTCTTCCTTTTAAAGCCATTCTTATCCTATGTTTTACTTGACATTTGCTACAAACAAAAAAGTGTATTGCTTCTATATTTCCCCTAAACTTTCCAGTATCGTGTAGAGGAAATTTGTATTTATTTATTTATTTATTTATTTATTTATTTATTTAAAATGTTTATTTTGAGAGAGAGAGAGAGAGAGAGAGAGAGAGAGAGAGAGAGAGAGAGAGATGGTGTGTGAGTAGAGGAGGGGCACAGAGAGAGGGGGAGGAGAGGCACAGAGAGAAGGATACACAGAATCCGAAGCAGGCTCCAGACTCTGAGCTGTCAGCACAGAGCCTGAGGGGGGACTCGAACTCATGAGCCGTGAGATCATGACCTGAGCTGAAGCCACCCAGGCGCCCCAGTGTAGAGGAAAATTTTAAATGAGATGATGAAAGTCCGATATCCTTCCAGTTACTATTTGTGCCCTCTTCATTCCTTCCTAGATGCCAGTGCTCATCTGCTACAATTGTCTATTGCCCCAAAGAACTCCCATTCCTATTGCTTTGAGTGTGAGTCTTTTCACAGACACTCTTCATTTTTTTATGCTTCAAATGGATTTATTTTTCTTCATTTATTTGAGAAAATTTTGTTAGGTGTGTCATTCGAGGTTGGCAGTGTCATTTTTCTTCTTTCAGAATTTAAAGATGCCACTCAATACTATTGGTTTACATTTTCTTCTAATAATGAGCTGGAAGCCCATTTACCCTTTCCCCCAAAGGATTCATGTGTGTTTTATGACTGTTTTCATATTTTCCTTTTCTCACTCATTTCCACAATTGCATTAGTATAAGCCACTGTCTGATTTTGCCTGTGTGTTTTTCGCAGTGGGTTCTCAGAACCTCTTGCATGCATGGTTTTATGGTTTGTATCCATTTTGGAGATTTAAGGCAGTGACTGTTGTGTCCCACCCTTTCTGTTGTTGTCCCACAAGTCGCTGATGCTCTTTTCATTGACTGCCTGTCTCCTTGTCTCTCTGGGCTTCTTGCATAGTTCCTATTGCTGTATCTTCAGATTGTCACCACTTTTCACTTCTGGCCTGCATCTTCCCAATGTCATTTTTTTTAGGTTTATTTATTTTTGAGAAAGAGAGAGAGGATGAGTGGGGGAGGGGCTCAGAAGGGAAGCATACGACTGTGGCTCAGGTCATGATCTCCCATTCATGGGATTGAGCCCCGCATCAGGCTCTGTGCTGACAGCTCAGATACTGTGTTTCCCTCTCTGTGCCCCTCCCCCACTCATGTTGGCCAGCTGAGCTGCCTGGTGATTGGCCACCTTAAGAAGGCCAAATTGAGGGTCCTGGGGAAGCTTGGAGCTCCAGGGAGTCAGAGTGAGATCCCTTGCTTTAGAAAACTATTCTGAGATGTTATGGCATGTATGGCACTAATATAGGTAGGTAGGTATGTAGGTAGACAGACATACTTATAGATTCTGAGGAATTGCTGGTAGTACAGAAAGGTTCCTTCGCAAAATCACCCTCTGCCCATTGTGTTCCATGTGCCCATCTTAACGTCACTGCAGAACAATATTAACACCAGGAAACCGACCATGACTAGGTGGGCGTGTTTGGTTCTGTTAGTTTGCCATGTACATTCACATATCCAATAGACGCTCCACATGTGGAACTACTCCATCAGCACAAGGATCTCCCTCATGCTTCTCATCCTTGCACTCGCCATCTTTGGTCATGGCAATCATCCCTGTGTTTTACATTTTGGGAGTTTGGGTATTTTGTCACATGAGGTGAATCCCTCAGATGTGACCTGTGATGTTGATTTTGTTTGTTTATTTTCACTTGTGATAATACTCCTCTGATCCATCCAGGTTTTGTGTGTCACAACTTTATGCTTCATCACTGAGTGGGGTTCCATAGTGTGGTTGTGCTACAGTTCATCCAGTATTCTTTGGGGGATATTTTTGTTGTTTTTACTCTGGAGATTACAAATAGACATGCAGTGAACATCTATGCTCAGCATTTTGTGGGATCTTAATCTTTCATTCTCTGGGATAAATGTCTTGGAGAGTGCTTTCTGGGTTGTAGGGTTTATGTTTAGCTTGTATAGAACTTATGAAACTCTCTTGCCAGAGGTGGCCATGCTATTTACATTCACAACAGTGATGTTTGAGAGAGCTGCCTCTTTCTAAAATATCATACTTTTACTGTGTTTTATTTTATTTTTAATTTTTAAAACATTTTTAAAGTTACAGTATGGTTTTTCTTTTTTTTTAATAGTATATTGTCAAATTGGTTTCCATATAACACCCAGTGCTCTTCCCCACAGGTGCCCTCCTCCATTACCACCACCTCCCTTCCCCCTTCCACTCCTCCTTCAATCCTCTGTTCATTTCCAGTATTCAATATTCTCTCAGGTTTTGTGTCCCTCTCTCTCCCCAACTCTCTTTCCCCCTACCCCCTCTCCATGGTCCTCCATTAGGTTTCTCCTATTCTCCTATTAGACTATGAGTGCAAACATATGGCATCTATCCTTCTCTGTCTGACTTATTTAGCTTAGCATGACACCCTGGAGGTCCATCCACTTTGCTACAAATGACCAGATGTCATTCTTTCTCATTGCCATGTAATACTCCATTGTATGTATGTATGTATGAACAAATCAAGAGACTATAGATGCTGGCGAGGGTGTGGAGAGACGGGAACTCTCCTACACTGCTGGTGGGAACGTAAACTGGTGCAGCTACTCTGAAAAACAGTGTGGAGGTTCCTCAAAAAAACTATCAATAGAACTCCCCTATGACCCAGCAATAGCACTGCTAGGGATTTACCCAAGGGATACAGAAGTCCTGATGCATAGGGGCACATGTACTCCAATGTTCATAGCAGCACTGTCAACAATAGTCAAATCATGGACAGAGCCTAAATATCCATCACCTGATGAATGGATCAAGAAGATATATACATACACACACACAATGGAGTATTACATGGTTATGAGAAGGAATGAAATATGGCCATTTGTAGCAAAGTGCATGGACCTCCAGGGTGTCATGCTAAGCGAAATAAGTCAGGCGGAGAAGAACAGATACCATTTTGCCTCATAGGTCTAACTGGAGAACAGGAGAAACCTAATGGAGGACCATGGAGAGGGGAAGAGGGAAAGTGAGTTGGGGAGAGAGAGGGACACAAAACCTGAGAGACTGTTAAATACTGAAAATGAACCAAGGATTGAAGTGGGAGGGGGTGAGGGAAAAGAGGTGGTGGCAATGGAGGAGGGCACTTGTGGGGAAGAGCACTGGGTGTTATATGGAAACCAATTTGACAATAAACTATTTAAAAAATAAAATAAATAAATAAAATAAATAAATAGTCACTTATTTTTAAAAAATACAAAATAAAGAGTCAGTTGCTCAACTGAATGATCCCCCCAGGTGCCCCAATTCTCTGTTTTCATATAAACTACTGTCAGTAAATATTTGATACTAGGAATTTACATATCCCAGAAGATGAAATTGATACATTCAATGAAAGCATATTCTAGGTAATTATATTATCATTGTTTATTCAAAAATTCTTCATATATTTGGAAACTAGAGTAAAACAGGGAACAATTGGAAACAGTTATTAACATTAAATTGTTAATAGCGTACTAAGAATAAAGATGTGGTAATCATGGCTTCAAAAATTATGGAAATAAGTTAAGCTTATCCAAAATATGACCCTAGAACCAGAGTAAGGGGTAAGTGTTCTAAATGGCTTGTCCTGTATTCATGAATATGATGAGTTATAATTTTTTCTTGGGCTGCCTTGGTGGCCCAGTTAAACATGTGACTTCAGCTCAGGTCATGATCTTGTGGCTCGTCGGTTCTAGCCTTGTGTCAGGCTCTGTGCTAACAGCTCAGAGCCTAGAGCCTGCTTCGGATTCTGTGTCACCCTCTTTTTTCTGCCTCATCCTTATTCATGCTGTCTCCTTCTCTCCAAAATAAAGAAATAATAATAATAATAATAATAATAAAAAAAAACAATAGAACTGAACAATGAATTCAAGAACTGGCTCTTTCAAAATTTAATAAAATTGATACAACCTTAGCCAAATATATTGACAAGAAAAGAGAAAGGACTCAAAGAAATACAATCACAAAGGATGGGGATAATAATGACCAACACAACAGAAATGCAAACATACATAAAAGAATATTAGAAAAAATTATATGCCAACAAATTGGGCAATAATGTATAATTGGTGAATACTTAGAAACATATGAACTACCAAAACTGAAGTAGAACAGACCAATAGCCTGCAAATAAATTGAATCTGTAGTAAAAAATCTCCCAATAAACAAAAGTCAAGGCCAGATGGGTTTACAGGTTAATTCTACCAAACATTTAAGATGACGTCACGTGGTGGCACCTGGATGGTTCAGTTGGTGGAGCATCCAATTCTTGGTTTCAGCTCAGGTCATGAATGTGGGATCATGGGATCAAAGCCTGCGTCCGGCTATGTGCTGAGTGTGGAAACTGTTTTGGATTTTCTCTTTATTCGCTTTCCTCTCTCTCTCTCTCTCTCTCTCTCTCTCTCTCTCTCGATTGGGTTTTGTCTCTAAAATTTAAGTTAAAACACTAGAAGAATTAGTACCTATCCTTCCCAAAATGCTCCAAAAATTGAAATTGAAGGAAAACTTCCAAATGCATTCGATGATGTCATTATTACTTTCATGCCAATCCAGGATAGACTTTAGTAAAAAAGAACTACAGGTCAATATCCCTGATGAACATTGATGCAAAGATTCTCAACAAAATACTAGCAAATCGTATCCAACAGTATTTTAAAGAACCATTCACCAGAAACCAAGTGGGATTCATCCCTGAATGGCAAGGGTGGTTCAGTTTTCACAAATAAATCAACATGATATACCACACTACTAAAAGAAAGAATGAGAACCATATGATTCTTTCAATATATAACATCATGCCATTCATGATTTAAAAAACAAATAACAAAGTAGGTATACTGGGAAAATACCTTCTTTATAATAAAGCCATATGCTAAAAAACCACAGTTAATATTATCTTCAGTAGGAAAAACTGAGAAGTTGTCCTCAATGGTCAGAAACAAGACAGAGATGTCCACTCTTAACATTGTTATTTATTTAGCATAAGAATGGAAGTTCTAGCCTCAGTAACCAGAAAACAAAGAGAAGTAAAAAGCATCCAAATTTTCAAGGAAGAATTCAAACTTTCACTGTTTGCAGATTACACGATATGAAAAATCCAAAACTGCACCCAAAAAATGCTAGAACTGATACACAAATTCAGGTAATTGGCAGGATACACAGTGAACGTATGAAAACCTCTAGAATTTCTATACACCAATAATAAAGCAGAAGAATGAGAAATCAAAGAATCAATAGCATTCACAATCAAACCAAAAGTCATAGCTAGGAACAATCCTATCCAACATGGTAAAAGATATGTACTATGAAAAGTATAAAACTGAAGGAAAAAGAAAAAATGGCACAAATAAATTGAAAGACATTCCATATTCATGGACTAGAAGATCAAATGTTGTTAAATTGCCTATTCTACCCAAAGCAATCTACTAATGTAATACAATCCTTATGTATACCAGCACCATTTTTCACAGAGCTAGAACAAACTATCCTATAATTTGTATGGAATCACAAAAGATTCTGAATATCAAAAATAATCTTGAAAAAAAAGGCAAGGTTGGAGCCATCACAATTCTAAGCTTCTAATTATATTACAAATTTGTAATTATTTAGACAGTATTGTACATGCACAAAAATAGACACGAATCAATGGAATAGAAGAAAAATACCAGAAAGGAACTTAAAACTATAAACCTCACAACTATATGGTAAATATATGCTCTCCACCCCCCTTACTTTCAATCTTCAGGTGTCTTTAGCTATGAAACAAGTACCTTGTAGGCAACATAGTAATGTGTGTTGTTTTTCTTATAGATTCTGACACCCTATGTCTTTTGATTGGAGCATGCAATCTATTCACATTCAGAGTGATTATCGATAGATATGAATTTAGTGCCATTTAATTACTTATTTTGCCATTGTTTCTGGAGAGTTTCTCCCTTTCTTTCTAGTCTTCAATTTATTTGGTCTCTATTTCTTACTCAGAGTGTCCCCTTTAATATTTCCCACAGGGTTGGTTTAGTGGTCACCAATCCCTTTCATTTTTGTTTGTCTGGGAAAATCATTATCTCTCCTGCTATTCTGATCAATAGCCTTGGTGCATAAAGTATACTTGGCTGCATATTTTTCCATTCAGCTTGTTGAGTATATTATTCCACTTCCGGTCAGCCCAGTTTCTATGAGGAGGTCTGCGGCTAACATTATTCATTTTCCCTTGTAAGTTATGTGCTTCTTTTCTCTTGCTTCTTTTAAGAAGCTTTCATTATGTCTATTTTGCACATTTTACTATCATATATCTTGATGTTTGCCTGCTCTTATTGATCTTGATGGCACTTCTCTGTGCGTCTTGGATTTGGATGTCTCGGATTAGAGAAATCTTCATCTAAAGTCTCTTTTTGGTGCAGTTGTAAATGTCTTTTTTTCCTTTCTGCTACATCATAATGAATATATAAAACTGTAATATCTTCCTGTATATTACATGTGCATTCTACAATTTTACAGAATTGATTTTCAGTTCTAATATTTTTAGGTGGATTCATTGCAGTTTTTATATTTAGTGTCATGTCATTCACCAGTTGTAAGTTTTCATTTTCCCTTACCAGTTTGAATGACTTTTTTTATGCTCGTCTTCTCTTATTGCTGTGGTTACACTTTCAGTACCATGTTGAACAAAAGTGGTGAAAGTGGACATTTGTGCTTTCTTCCTGTTCTTAAAGGAAAGGTTTTCACTCTTTTGATATTGAATATGATGTTAGCCTGTGTTGTTGATGTTGGTGTTGTTTCATATACGGGCTTTTCATGTTGAGATATG
>PISW01014979.1:0-18777 GCA_004023785.1 Mungos mungo | reverse complement strand
TAGCACTGCTAGGGATTTACCCAAGGGATAAAGAAGTGCTGAGGAATAGGAGCACATGTACCCCAATGTTCATAGCGGCACTTTCTACAATAGCCAAATCATGGAAAGAACCTAAATGTCCATCAACTGATGAATGGATCAAGAAGATGTGGTATATATATACAATGGAGTACTACATAGCAATGAGAAAGAATGAAATATGGCCATTTGTAGGAAAGTGGATGGACCTTGAGGGTGTCATGCTAAGCGAAATAAGTCAGGCAGAGAAGGCTAGATACCATATGTTTGCATTCATAGGTCTAACAGGACAGGCCTGGCAGGGGACCATGGGGAGAGGAAGGGGGAAAGAGAGCGGGGATGAGTGAGGGACACGGATCAAGGGAGACTATTGAATACTGGAGACGAACCATGGACTGAGGGGGGAGGGGGAGGGGGGGAGGGGTTGATGGTCATGGTGGGTGCACTTGTGGGGAGAAGCACTGGGTGTTATATGGAAACTAATTTGACAATAAACTATTATTAAAAAAAAAAAGGAAAATTACAGATGATGCCCTTGCCATAGCTCTCCCAAGTAGCTAAACTGTGGGATGGACTGTCAGAGTACTGCCCTTCTGATAAAATATTTAATCCCCATCTTTCCCAATCAAAATTAAAATGGTATTTGAAATTAATTGAATTGTACATCTACAAGCTATTAATACTAACACTATTTTTGACTTAAAGTGCATCATCATATTTCCATGGGTCAGTGGATGAAGCTGAAGTGTTCATTCCATTGCAGCAGAGGACTGGTATGTAATAAATGGCTGATGTGCCCAGAACTAAGATTAGGAACACAATTTTAAACTAGTTTGCTATCATCAGTCTCATTATGATGTTAGTTGTTATGAATCAGAATCTACTTTTCTTGGAATCTCCATTCTGATGTTTATAATATACTCAGAGTGATTTGGGCATATTAATTTCTTAAATCACAGTTTCTTAACTTTAAAAACAATAGGAGTAAATTTTATTCCCAACCAAGATGAAATAACAAAAGTATATTTACCCTTTCTTCTAAAAGGACTAAAAAAATAACAAAACATACAAAACAGTTATTTGCAAAGTTCTGGACATGAGACAATAAAGGGCAGTAATCTCTAAGAGATGGGGGAAAGCCAGGTAATAGCTAGGATTCCCCATACTAATGTCTTTCCAGGCAAAGATCAGAGAGTTGGGACCCAGAGAGCCTGGCACACTCCTTGAGTATGAGGACACTGGAGATACCAGTGCAGCCAGAGGTTTTGGCACAGAGAGCCAGAGTATAGAGCTGCATAGAGACAGAACTCCAGAACTGCAGAGAGTCTCCTCTGAGTATTAAGCCAACGATTGATTACTGCATGCATATGAGAAACCCACCCCCTCTTGGAGAAAAGTTCACCAAAATGATTAGTGGCAACAGTGCCTAACATTCCCTCTTGGTTGTGAATAGTGCCTATTCTTTCTATGCACACCGGAAAAGCTTGTAATTCATAGTGCATTGCGTAGAATACACAGAAGAATCTTGCCTCTGTAGTGGGAGAAAATTATACCGAGATTGAGCGCTATTCTCACCATGCATAACAAATCTTAAAAGCAAGACCCAAAGATTCAAATTGTTTCTAACTAATTAGTTAGATCTCCTTAAGGTCCCAGAAGATAAAGAACATATATGAGAATGCAAATAAATCCAACACCCAACAAAATAAAATTCATAATGTCAGATATCCAATAAAAAATCACCAAGCATGAAAAGAAAAAGGAGAAATTGACTACAATTGAAAGATAAATCAATAAATAATATATCAACCTAAAAAGAAAGCAGAAAAGGGGGAGAAAAAGAAAAATGTACAGATGGCACACACAGAAAATAACAGCAAGATGATCATGGATATAAATCAACCATATTAATAGCATATTAAATGTATATAGATTAGCACTCCAAATAGAAGTGGTCAGATTACATTTTTTTAAAAAAGCACATGCTGGAGCACCTGGGTGGCTCAGTCAGCTAAGCATCTGACTCTAGATTTCAGCTCACATCATGATCTCACAGTACCTCAGTTTGAACCTCGTGTGAGGCTCTATGCTGACAGTGCAGAGGTTGCTTGGGATTCTCTCTCTCCCTCACTCTGGCCCCTGGCTCTCTCTCCCTCTCTCTCAAATATACACACACATTCAAAAATAATAATAAAAACAAATAAACAGCACATGCTGTTTTACAAAAACCCCACAATTCAAGTGTGCAGAAACCAAGGAAATGAAACTAAAAAGTTGGAAAAATTATACACACTGACACTAATCCATAGAATGCTGGAACAGTAGTATTAATATCAGACAAAGCAGACTTTGGAGCAAATAATATTATGTATAATAAAGAAGATCAAAGGAAGTATAAAGATAAAAGGATAAATCCAGCAGGAGGACCCCTAGATGTTTATGTATCTAATAAGAGAACCTTACAATACAAGGCAAAAACTGATAAAATTGCTAGGAGAAACAGATAAATCCACAGTTGTGTTTGATTATTTTGATATTATCCTATCAATAAGTGCTAGAAAAATGTAGACAGAAAGTTGTAATAAATGGAAGATATGAATGATATTTAGAATCAACTTAATCTAACTGATATTTAAATACCACTTCATCCAGCAACTATACAGTACACATTTATTCCAATCACACATGAAACATTCACCATGATAGATGCTATTTTGTGCCACAACAAAGTCTCAATACATTTAAAAGATTTCAATTTATACAAAGAAGTTCTCTGGCCCCAGTCAAATTAAATCAGGAATATATAAAATTTCTCTAGAAAATAACCAAATATTTAGGGGAAAAAAAGTAATACACTTCTCAACAGCTCATGGTCAATGAAACAATCAAAAACGGAAATTAGAAATATTTTGAATTGAATGACAATGAAAATACAACATGTCAAAAAATGTAGAAGCCGCCAGAGGGGAATTTATAGCACTAAATGCCCATTTTTAAAACGTTATTTCTTTATTCAGAGCGAGAGAGAGGGAGAGAGAGCTCCTAAGAGAGTGCAAGTGGTGAGGGATAGAGAGAGAGGAAGAGAATCCCAAGCAGGCTCCAAGGTGTGAGCACAGAGCTGGACAGGAGACTCAATCCCATGAAACATGAGATCATGACCTGAACCAAAATCAAGAGCAGGACGTTCAACCGACTGAGCCACCCAGGCACTCCTAAATGCCCATTTTTGAAAAGAAGAAAGGTCCCAACTCAACTTCCAAGTTAGGAAATTATGTGATATAAGTGAGATATATTTATTTAGTTCACATTTATTGTCTCACATTTATTATATTTACTACTATGCACACACACACACACACACACACACACACACTTTGGATATATATATACAAAGTAGTAGATGAAAGGAAATAGTAAAAATCAGAGTTGATAGTCAAAGAACAAATCAAAAATACAATAGTTAAAAAACTTGTTTTGAAATATTCTGTAAAGAAAATGAAAAGTCAAACCACAGACTAGGAACAATATTTGGAAATACCATATTCAATAAATAATTGTAAAATAAAAAACCCAAAACAATAAAAAAGAAAAACTAGGGAAAGGCAGTGAGAAAGGGAGAGAGAATCCCAAGCAGGCTCTGTGCTATCAGCACAGAATCTGGCACAGGGGGCAATCTCAAAAACTGTGAAATCATGACCTGAGCCGAAATCAAGAGTCAGACTGAGTCACCTAGGTGCCCCTCCTTGTGAAATGTTTTTAATATATTATCTCAATCAAAACACGTATCTAAATATTTGCATTCTTCCTTAAATACATCCTTCTATTCTCTTTAATAACAACTGCTACCATTTGCTGTGTGCATTGTATATAAGAAAGTTTATACACCCAAACAAGCCATCTTTACAATCATACCTCTGCACAAGAGGACTTAGGTTTAATACAAACTGTGTTTCCACTATTTTGCTCTTAAGTGGTAAAGGTAAGAGCCTGACTCATTCCTTTCTAATGTTCATGATCACAACCCTTTACTTCACCATGTCCCCTCCCCATGGAGAAGTGCTCAGATATAATCCCATGCAATAATTTGGACAGATGTTTATCCCAGAAGTAAAATAAAAGTGTCTTACCTAAAAATTAAGGAATAAACTATATACTATCCTCCCAGAAAGATGTACAATATACATTAACATAGAGCATTTTTCAAAAAAACTAATCCTCACCTCTTTCCTTTTCCATTTACATGTATCCAAATTTGTTTGAATGTAGCACTCATTCTTAGGATTTTTCATTGTTATGTTTTTGCTGTCCAACACATACTAACTTCACAAAGAAATAGCACCATCTGACTTTCTCCCATACATAGAAAAAGATGACCTACCTTAAAGACATTCAGCTTCAGTTTTATACTATAACCTTCTGAGAAGCCATTCAAAGCAAAGAAATCTGCTTTGCTTCCCAATATGAATGTATAGAATTGCAAGATGATCAGAAAGTTGACTAACTGTAGAGAATAAAAGAATTCCTTCCAAAAATGCATCTTGTTGGGAAAAGAACCATTTTTTCATTTTTTTCTGGTATCTCTGGACTAATTAAAAAATAATTTGGCAATGACTAAACATGTCCTTATAATTACCCTTTACTCATTCACCGAATCCAATGGACAACTCATGTTTTTTTTTCTTTTTTGTTTTTTTTTAAATAGTTTATTGTCAAATTGGTTTCCTTATACACCCAGTGCTCTTCCTCACAAGTGCCCTCCTCCAGTACCACCACCTCTTTTCCTCCCCCTCCCCCTTCAACCCTCGGATCATTTTCGGTATTCAATAGTCTCTCAGGTTTTTGATCCCTCTCTCTCCCCAACTCTCTTTCCCCCTCCCCCTCCCCATGGTCCTCCATTAGGTTTCTCCTGTTAGACCTATGAGTGCAAACATATGGTATCTGGCTTACTCTGCCTGACTTGTTTCGCTTAGCATGACACCTTCGAGGTCCATCCACTTTCCTACAAATGGCCATGTTTCATCCTTTCTCATTGCCATTGAAAACTCCAGTGTGTGTGTGTGTGTGTGCGTGTGTGTGTGTGTGTGTGTATGCCACATATTCTTGGGTAAAAACCTAGCAATGCTATGGCTGGGTCATAGGGGAGTTCTATGGATAGTTTTCTGAGGAACCCCCACATTGTTTTCCAGAGTGGCTGCACCAGTTTACATTCCCATTAACAGTGTAGGAGGGTGCCCATTTCTCCACATCCTCACCAGCATCTATAGTCTCTTGATTTGTTCATTTTAACCACTCTGACTGGCATGAGGTGACATGTGGTTTTGACTTGTATTTCCCTGATGATGAGTGATGTTGAGCATCGTTTCACGTGCCTATTGGCCATCTAGATGTCCTCTTTGGAGAAGTGTCCATTCAGGTCTTCTGCCCATTTCCTCACCAGATTATTCATTTTTCAGGTATGGAGTTTGGTGAGTTCCTTGTAGATTTTGGATACTAGCCTTTTATAAATGATAGTTATATAATTTGCAACTATCATTTCCTATTCGGTCAGTTACCTATTAGTTTTCTTGATTGTTTCCTTTGAAGTGTAGAAGCTTTTTTATTTTGATGAGGTCCAAATAGTTCACTTTTGCTTTCATTTCCCTTGCCTTTGGGGATGTATCGAGTAGGAAATTGCTGTGGTTGCTTTCGCCCTGAGATCAGGAACACGACAGGGGTGTCCACTCTGACCACTGTTGTTTAACATAGTGCTGGAAGTCCTAGCATCAGCTATCAGACAACAAAAGGAAATAAGCATCAGAATCAGCAAAGAAGAAGTTAAACTTTCACTTTTCGCAGGTGACATGACACTCCACATGGAAAACACAATCAACTCCACCAGAAGCCTTGTAGAACTGATTCATGAATTCAGGAAATTTGCAGGGTACAAAATCAATGTACAGAAATAGATTGCATTCTTATACACCTATAATGAAGCAGTGGAAAGAGAAATTAAGAAACTGATCCCATTTACAATTGCATGAAAAACCATAAAATACCTAGGAATAAACCTAACCAAGGATGCAAAAGACCTATATGATGAAAACTATAGAAAACTTATGAAAGAGATTGAAGAAGACACCAAGAAATGGAAAAACATTCTATGCTCATTGATCAGAAGAATAAACATTGTGAAAATGTCATTACTACTCAAAGCGATCTACACATTCAATGCAATCCCCATCAAAATTGCACCAGCGTTCTCAAAGCTAGAACAAACTACGCTCAAATTTGTATAGAACCACAAAAGACCCCGAATAGCCAAAGTAATATTGAAAAAGAAACCAAAATGGGAGGCATCACAATCCCAGACTTTAGCCTCTACTACAAAGCTGTCATCATCAAGACAGTATGGTATTGGCAAAACAAAAACAAAATCAAAACAAAAACAAAAACAAAAAACCCAGACACATAGAAAAAGGGAATAGAATAGAGAACTCAGAACTGGACCCACAAATGTAAGGCCAATTGATTTTTGACAAAGCAAGAAAGAGTATCCCATGGAAAAAAGACTGCCTCTTTAGAAGTTGATGCTGGGAGAACTGGACAGCAACATGCAGAAGAATGAAACTAGACCGTTTTCTTACACCATACACAAAAATAAACTCAAAATGGCTGAAGGACCTGAATGTGAGACAGGAAAACATCAAAACTCTCAAGGAGAAAATAGGAAACAGTCTCTTTGAGCTCAACTGCAGCAATTTCCTGCTTGACACATCCCCAAAGGCAAGGGAAATGAAAGCAAAAATGAACTATTCAGACCTCAGCAAGATAAAAAGCTTATGCACTGCAAAAGAAACAAGAAGACTAATAGGCAATGGACAGAATGGGAAAAGATAGTTGCAAATCACATATCAGATAAAGGGCTAGTATCCAAATCTACAAGGAACTCACCAAACTCCACCCAAAAACAAAGAACCCAGTGAAGAAATGGGCAGAAGACATTAACAGACACTTCGCAAAAGAGGACATCCAGATGGCCTACAGGCACATGAAATGATTCTCGACATCACTCATCATCAGGGAAACACAAATCAAAACCACACTGAGATACCACCTCACACCAGTCAGTCGCTAAAATGAACAAATCAAGAGAATATAGATGCTGGCGAGGGTGTGGAAAGACGGGCACCCTCCTCTACTGTTGATGGGAATGTAAACTGGTGCAGCCACTCTGGAAAACAGTGTGGAAATTCCTCAAAAACTATCCGTAGAACTCCCTTATGACCCATCAACAGCACTGCTAGAGATTTACCCAAGAGATACAGAAATGCTGATGCATACAAGCACATATACCCCAATGTTCATAGCAGCACTGTCAACAATACCCAAATCATGGAAAGAGGCTACATGTCTATTACCTGATGAATGGATCAAGAATTTGTGGTATATGTGTGTATATATATACATACACACACACACACACACACACACACACACACACACACAATGGAGTTTTCAATGGCAATGAAACCCAACAAAGAGATACAACAATTGTAAATATTTATGCACCCAACCTGGTGCATATTATGCATAAAATATAAATATTTATGCACCCAAATATAAAAAATAACAACAATTTATAATAACACTAATGGAATTTAACACCTCACTTACATGAATGAAGAGATCATCGAAACAGAAAATCAACAAGGAATTAATGGCTTTGAAAGACACAGTGGGCCAGATAGGCCTGACAGATATATTCAGAACATTCAATTCTGAAACAATAGAATATACATTCTTTTTAAGCACCCACAAAACATTCATTCTCCAGAAATGATCACATATTAGACTAAAAATCAGGCCTAAACAAATACAAGAACATTTATTTCATAACATGCACCTTTTCTGACCACAATGCTATGAAGATATAAGTCAGCCACAAGACTTATGGTCTGGAAAGACCATAAATACATGGAGGTAAAATATCATTCTACCAAACAATGAATGAGTCAACCAGGAAATAAAAGAAGTAAAACAGTACCTGGATACAAATGAAAACACACACACACACACAAAACAGAGGTGTACTCTGAAAACTACAAAACGCTGCTGAAAGAAATTGAAGAAGACACAAGGAAATGAAAAGATATTCTATCCTTCAGGATTAGAAGAACAGATATTGTTAAAATGTCTATACTACCCAGAACTACACATTCAATGCAATCCCTATCAAAATACCACCAGCTTTTTTTCCACAGAGCTAGAACAACTAACCTTAAAATTTGTATGGAACCATAAAAGACCCCACATAGCCAAAGCAATATTGAAAGAGGAAGCAAAGCTAGAGGCATCACAATTCTGGACTTCAAATTATAAGTGTTGTTTAACATAGTGCTGGAAGTCCTAGCATCAGCTATCAGACAACAAAAGGTAAACAAACAGTATGGTACTGGCACAAAAATAGACACACAGATAAATAGAACAGAATAGAAAACTCAGAAATGAACCTACAATTATATGGTCAATTAATCTTTGACAAAACAGGAAAGAATATACAATGGGAAAAAGATAGTCTCTTCAACAGTGAAGAAAACTGGGAAACTGGACAGCAACATGCAAAAAATTAAACTGGACCACTTTCTTACACTATACACAGAAATAAAACCCATATGAATTAAAGGCCTAAATATGAACCTGAAACTATAAAAATCCTAGAAGAGAGTTAAAGGCAGTAGCTTCATTGACATCAGCTATAGCAACTTCTTTCTAGCTACATCTCCTAAGGCATGGGAAATGAAAACAAAAATAAGCTATTGGGACTTCATAAAAATAAAAACCTTCTGCACAGCAAAGGAAACAATTAGCAAAACTAAAAGGCAACCTGCAGAATGTGAGAAGATATTTGCAAATGACATATGTTAAAAGGTTAGTATACAAAATATATAAAAAATTATGTAACTAAATGACCCAAAAATGAATAATTAAAAAATAGGCAGAATACATGAAGAGACATTTTTCCAGAGAAGATATACAAATGGCCAACAGACATATAAAAAGATGCTCAACATCACTTTTCATCAGGGAAACACGTACCGAAACTACAATGAGATATCACCTCACGCCTGTCAGAATGGCTATAATCAACAACACAAAGAAAAATAGGTGTTCACAAGGATGTGGGGAAAAGGGAACCCTATTGCATTGTTGGTGGAATGCAGTCTGGTGCAGGTACTGTGGAAAACAGGATGGAGGTCCCTCAAAAAGTTAAAAATAGAATTATCCAAAGATCCAGCAATTTACACAAATAATATGAAAATACTAATTTAAAGTAACATGTGACCCCCCAATGTTTTTAGCAGCATTATTCACAATAGCTGTATTATGTAAACAGCCCATGTCCCTAGATTAATGAATGAATAAAGAAGATGTAATATATACATACACACACATAATGGAATGTTTTATTCAGTTGGGAAAAAAAGAATGAAATCTTGTCATTTGCAAAGACATGGATAGAGCTACAGGGTATTATTTCAAGTGAAATAAGTCGGTCAGGGAAAGACAAATCCCATATTATTTCACTCATATGTGAAATTTAAGAAACAAAACAAGCAAAGGGAAAGAGGGAGAATAGGAGAAATAGGTGATTGGGATTAAGAAGCACAATTGTGATGTACACTTGTACACTGGGTGATGTATGGAAATGTTGAATCACTGTATCATACACCTGAAACTAATATTACACTGTATGTTAACTAACTAGAATTTAAATAAAAACTTAAAAGAGTTTTAGGTTATTGTTAGGTAAATATTCTTCCAAAACTATGCAAGTTATTATATGTCTTGCATTTAGGGTCTACATGCTAGAACTGAACCTGAATGCATAGGAAATATTAAGGCAACTTAAATTATATCCAAATAACATATCTATTCATTCAGAAATCCTCTAGGAAAAAAATTTATTAAAACTTCAATTTTTACTTAAGTCTAAGTTTAAATAAGTATGATGTTCTGACAGACCTAATACATGTTTTTGATTCCCAATAATTGAAATTCTAACTAATAAAAGAACAAATCAACAGTATCATCCATAATTAGCTGATTAATTTGCCCCATTAACGTCTAGGAGGTAAATGGAATAAAAAAATTATCCTGTCCAAATACATTAAAAGGAAATTAATGGCCAGGACGTTCCAAGAGAGAAAATGAAGAATAAGATGATGGTAATATTAAAAATTTTGTGCAAAAATTAACTCTTTAGATTTCTTGATCTTTATGCTATATCACACTCACTCATCCATCCATTCATCCAAAGCTATTTAATGGAAATTATGCTTATTGCTAAGAATCCACTGGCAAAAATAGAGACATAGTCCTGTCCTTATCCTTATTGAATTTATAATTATGTCTATCATTGTCCCCTTCTGCTTGTTCTTTTTTTTTTTTTGAGAGACAGAGAGAGACAGCATGAGCAAGGGAGGGTCATAGAGAGAGGGAGACACAGAATCTGAAGCAGGCTCTAGGCTTTGAGCTAGCTGTTAGCACAGAGCCCGACACGGGGCCCGAACCCACGAACTGTGAAATCATGACCTGAGCCGAAGCCGGAAGCCAGATACTTAGCCAACTGAGCCACCCAGGCGCCCCTGTTTGTTCTTAATTGATAAGACAAATGTAATAAATTTATATTTATGATAGGTTCTGAAGGAATTGTTCTAAATCTGTGTGTGTGTGCATGTGGCAGTGACATGGGTTTCAATAAAAGACTCATGATGTTAATTTGCTACTAAGACCTCTGGATTATCCATATCTATTACTGACAATAAAAATCATTGTGAATCTAGGAAATGAGGTGAGAATTGACTAGCACATGAAGATGAATGTAGACTATTTTTGCAAAATCCCTTGGAACTCTTAATTGCAACCCAAGTAGGAGGCAAAATGGGCTTTTTAATAAAATGCCCTAAAAGGAACCTTTGAGGAATAGCAACCTAGGACAATTTTATAAGTATATGTCCATATAAATACAAAAGTAATAATATGAAGGAGAATTTATGTATTCTTTTAGGAGGCGGGTTAGCCTTGATGTGATGTGATATGTTCAGTTACTTATTTATAACTGGGAACAAGAATAACAAGAGATTACCAGTAGAAGTAGACTTATTTTTCAAAATTGTGTTGGTTATTCAAGGTCCCTTGCATTTTCATGTACAAAGTAGGGTCAGCTATCCCATAACTGAAAAGTAAACAACGGGAATTATGATAGGAATTGTATTGATGTGTAATCAATTTGCAGAGTATTTCCACCTTACTACTAAATCTTCCAATCCATGAACATATTCTTTGCATTCACTTAGTCTTTAACTTCTTTTAACAAAGTTTGGTAGTTTTCAGTCTATAAATCTTACAGGCTCCTTACTACATTTATTCCTAAATATTTTACAATTAAGTATTTAAAGGTTACACTGAAAGTGTCATATCTGTTGTTTCATGGCTCAGCAATAAAAAGACAAAAAAAAAAAAAAACCCCATTTAAAAAGTAGACAAAGGACTAGAGCAGACATTTCTCCAAAGAAAAATAAGTCAATAAATACATGAAAAAACATTCAACCTCATTATTCATTAGGGAAATGTAAATTTAATCCACAATGAGGTATCACTTCACACCCACAGGATGGCTTTTTATAAAATGAAAAAATAATAAGTGTCAGTGAAGATGTGGAAAAATTGAAACATTCATGATGTAGTGAGGGGGGGAATGTAAAATAGTGCAGCTTCTGTGGCAATATTTTGGCAGTATCTCAAAAATTTAAGCATAAAGTTATCATAGAACCCAACACTTTCACTCTGAAGAGAATTGAAAATATATGTGCACACAAAAATTAATACACAAATGTTTGTAGCAACATGATTTATCATAACCTCAAAGTGGACACAACTTAAATGTTCATCAACCATGAATGGATAAGCAAAATGCATTTTATCTATACAATGGTCTATTACTTGGTTTTTCAAAGGATGTATACACAATACACACACACACACACGCATACACACACGTATAAACCCTGAAAACATTATGCTGAGTGAAAGAAGCCAGGAACAAAAGATCTCATATTGTATGATTTCGTTTATATTAAGTGTCCAGAACAGACAGATCCATACAGAAATAGAGTAGATCAATGATTTCTGGGTAATGAAGGAGAGGGCAATTGGGAGGTGTGAAGTTTTTCTTTCGGTATGGATACATTATGGAATTTGTGTTGTGGTTGTACAACATTGTGAATACACTAAAACCACTGAATTATACTCTTAAAAATGGTTAATATGATAAATTTTGGTGTGTGAGTTATATATCATTAAAAAATTAAAAGTTGTTAAATAACAGTATATTCATAGATTGTTGTTTATTTCAAAGGGACAACACTGACCTTCCTCTACAATTCTCTCTAGCTTCATTTCCAACAATTCTAAAAATATATCTTTAACTCTTGTAACTAATCGTTGGATGGTTCTGAGAGTCATGACTATGTACCTGTGCTTGTATGGTTCAATATGCCTGGTAGTCAATTTCCTAGCACTCTTCTAAGTTTCATTCAATCTTTACATCCCAGTTTTATTAGCCAAGATGGTGGCTTTGGTAAGTGGTTTGACTCATTTGATGCTGCTCCATAATGCTAGCGCACTATCAGTCATAGCTCTTATTCTTCCAATCTGCAAATCTTGATCTGGGTGTTTTTGATGCTTTGATGGCACCTAGAACCAATCCAAGTGATTGACACATGGTGGTGACTTACCAAATATTTGAAGATTCAAGAAAATAAAGGTAAATAGTCAAGAGCTCAACTGAGCTGAATTGTCAGATACTGAAATAGCCTATTAAGATGACAGGCCAAAACAAAGAAACAAACAAACACACAAATAAAAGTCCAGACTTTAATCAAATATTGCAATAGTATAAGCAAGAGGCTAAGCCAGAGAAAGTGCTAACTCTCCTCTCTGTTCCATTTCTCATCAAGAAACGTGTGCTAGTAAGGACTGCTAAAAAGCTCTGAAAAACATTTCCTGCAGTTTTATGAACCAAGAGGGAAGAGACTGATGGTGTGGAAGGGCTAAGAGTGGACAAATTCTGAGTACTGAGACCAGGGAGAAAAGACTGCCCTCAAGACTCCTCCTGTGGTGCCTAGAATGATATCTTGGCTGAGGCATCAGAGGAAGACGTTTGCTCAGTCTTAATTAAAGAGACTCCAATTGGAAGTGCATAGACTAGAAATGCAAATCCATGTAAAAGCACGGCTGGCTAGGGGCACCTGAGTTTCTTGACTGTAAGTCTTTCAAAGACTGCAATGCACTGTTTGTGCACTAAGTTTGGTGGAGTGTGAGCAGTTTCATCCCACAAGACAGGCAAACAAAGTCTTGTAGCTACCTAGAGTCAGTCCTGAAAAGTCACAAATAGGTCTTTAGCTAGGAGCATCTATAGACTCCTCAAAAAGAAGAGGGGAACTCTCTCATATATATAGTCATCAGGCAAATGCAAATCAAAACCTCAATGAGATACCACTTCACACATCTAGGATGACTATAATTAAACAAAGTGCAAAGTGCCTTAACTTTACAGATAAGTCCTCTGGAAGAGAGTTCAAGAAAAAACATTCTTAGAATTTTGAGGAAGGAAATAGAGTGCAGTCAGAAAAAAATAATAAATGTATTCTTGAAATTGACCAGATTTTTATTGGTACCTAAGGACACCTCAGAAATTTGAAACAGAATGAGCACCAAGGCACCAAGCAAGAGAAAACTGAGGAACCAGAAAAGTGAAATTCTAATGCATAGAGCACACAAAAGGAAGTCTCAGGAGTTGATGGTGAAAAGTAAATAGTTTGTGATCATGGGAAAAAATGCCTTCAGTACTGGGGCACCTGGGTAGCTCAATCCATTGAGTGACCAAGTCTTAGTTTTGGCTCAGGTCCTGATCTCACAGTTGGTGAAACTGAGTCCCCACATTGAGCTTTGCACTGCCAATGTGGAGTCTCTTTCTCCCTCTCTCTCTGCCCCTGCCATGTTCATTCTCTCTCTCTCTCTCTCTCTCTCTCTCTCTCTCTCTCTCTCTCTCTCTCAAAGTAAATAAAGAAGCTTTAAAATATAATTTAAAATGCATTCAATATGCATCTCAAAGTCCTTACTTAATTCTGAAAATAATAGTCATTTAAAGTTTTGAATATTTGTGACATGATTAAAATAAAATCATTTAAAGAGCTCTTTTATCATAGAAGAAACAGTTTACCAATATTCAACTTGTTAATTTTTATTTTAAAATAGTTAAGCTTAGGGCACCTGTGGGGCTCGGTCGATCAAACGTCCCACTCTGGCTCACGTCATGATTTCGTGGTTCAAGAGTTTGAGCCCTGCGTCAGGATCTGTGCTGACAACTCTGAGCCTGGAGCCTGCTTCAGATTCTGTGTCTCCCTCTCTCTCTCTGCCCCTCCCCAGCTTATGCTCTATTTCTCAAAAATAAATAAAAACATTAAATAAAATAGTTAAGCTTATCTCAAAGGATCAATAAAACAAAAACTAATTATTGTACTTTTTTAAAAAAATGATTTTATTTATTTTTGAGAGAGAGGAAGAGAGAGACAAACAGAGTGTAGGGGAGGAGCAGAGAGAGAGACAAAGAATCCAAAGCAGGCTCCAATCTCCAAAGCCATCAGCACAGAGCCCAACACCGGGAACCCCCAAACCATGAGATCACTATCTGAGCCAAAGTCAGACCCTTAACTGATTGAGCCAACCAACGTGCCCCGATTGTACATTCTTTTATTCAATCTAATAGAATATAGGCACTTTGGAAGATAAAATTATCTAGCTTCACTTGGTGGCACTGAAACTGCTAGCACTTTGCCTTGTGCAAAGAAGATACTAGAAAAATGTTTCCTGTTTAAACATTATCTTGAAGTTTCTACTCACTGCAATTATGCCATTCAATAAATACACTTAACGAAGAAATTAAACTAAGCAAGCACAAACAGGGGAGGGGCAGAGAGAGAGGGAGAGAGTGGGTCTGAGTGGGCTCTGACAGCAGTGAGCCTCATCCATATTGTGCACCTTCTTTCTCCTTTTTCATAAGTTTCTCAAACCACTTCAAAGACTTTCAGGCTTTTGGTCAATAAATATACAGAATAATACTCACTATCAGTATACAGAAAGATATCGCTTGTCTAAAATATCTTCTTGTCCATATTTTGGATGAATGTTATTCAATGAATTTGAGAAGATGTATGTTGTTATGATATTAAACTATTTCATGAATTTTCTGTTGAAAGTAGTTTAGATTTTGTTTGAAAAGCAGTTCCTATGTCATAAGATTCTATTATCCCTGTAGGCAATCATTGTAGTTAAGTCCACTTAAGTGTAATTGTCAGTGCTGTTAGCAGGTTATAAAGATGAAAAAAATCTTGCTTCGAAGCCATAGAAGAAACCTCAATAGTTCTGTTTTATGATTGAGAGAGTATTGTGTTGGGGCACCTGGGTGGTTCAGTCAGTTGAGCGTCTGACTTTGGCTCAGGTCACGATCTTGTGGTTCGTGAGTTTGAGCCCTGCATCAGGCTCTGTGCTGACAGCTCAGAGCCTGGAGTCTGCTTTGGATTCCGTCTCCCTCTCCCTCCGCCCCTCCCATGCTCATGCTCTCTCTTGCTCGGTCTCTCAATAATAAATAAACATTAAAATTTAGAAAAAAAGGAGTATTGTGTTTTCAAACCTCCTGTTTGATTGGTTCTATTGCACATGACATGATACATAAGAAAAACCAACAGAGTCAAATTTGATTCACATGTGCATCTAAATGATATCTGCTTCTAATATTTCAAAATAGTTTTATGCTAGGAGATATTACACTTCTTCTTGGCTTAAGCATTACATAGTCATCTTGCTTCATTGAAATAATTGCAATTATCAACCAATGTAATACAAAATCAGGTCAATAGTCTAAGCCATACCACCGTGAATGCACTGGATCTCATCAAAATCAGGTCAATAAATTACTGAGTAGCTTTTATGTGCAAAGAACTTTAAAGGAAGTATGGAGAGCAGATTTTCAGGGATGTCTGAAGGAGAGCTCTGTATTGCAGTAGTTTACAAGTCTTTTCCAATGAATAACCATAGTTGCCCCCAAATCATAAAACAGCAAATTTACATCCATGTTGGTCATCTATTCACTCTTCTTTTTGGTTAGAGCATGGAAAATTGAGATTTCACTTAAGTTTTAGGGGATATAATCATTTACTAAAAGAAGAGAAGAAGAAAGAAAGAGGGGAAAAAGAGAAAGAGAGAGGGAGAGAGAGAGAGAAAGGGAACTAGTGGGTTGGCAAATATATAGTAGGCTCTCAATGAATGGCACACCCCACAGAACCTAACACAACAAGTTATTTACTAAAGAAAGAAATATAAATTAAATATATAATATTGTTATTGTCCTCAATTTGCAAGGACAGTTTAATTTGAGTACTTCATCTTGTGTCCTAATATTTCCCCTTAGTTGTATCGTGTCTAACACTGTCACTGAATGGATGAGAAAACAGCTCTTGGTGGCAGTGATGGGTAGAGAAGAATGGTGGAGAACTTAGTTGCCAGAGACAGCATGTTAGACAATCAGCCTTAAGCCTGGATCTTGGATTCCTTAACCCCTTAGTACGGACTCCTCTAACTGTATATACAACACTGCTTCCAAGACCCAAAGTCATAAGAAAGCATCATCGATGATGGAAGCCCCACAGTGTCCAGATATCCCATATGTAGTCCATTGAGAAAGAACACAAAACATATATATAGCCCATTCCTTAGTTTACTTAGCAAATTAGAACTGAAAGCTTCCCAAATGAAACAGTTGAAGAAACACACAAAGCATACTCAGTTTGAGACCAATACATACTGCTGTTCAGAGGGGGACAGGGATCCATGGATTGGGACAATAGGAGAAGGGCCCAACTCCTTTCTGAACTAAATTCCAAAGCAGACTCATCCATTTGTCAGAATGATAATGAGAAATTCCAGTTTAAACTTGGTAAAAATGAACCTTCTGAAAGTAAGAGTCCCTCTAGTGTTTGTGGGGGAGGGTTGATAGAATCCGATAGGAACAGTAATAGTAGCTTTCTGAATTAATGCCTTCCCCTCATCTGTTTCTTAGAGTCAGTTACCTGTCAAGGCAAGTTCTACATTTAACCATGGGATATATCTGATCTGGATATCAGATGTAACATTCACAGACATTTATTAAAAATATATCTAAAAAGGAGGAGAAACCATTCTCCTTTTGCTATAAAATTGCTACATATCATTTATTATTTGGTTTTAATTTTAATAGAAATTTAAGACAAAATTTTACATTAAGTTTAGAGAGTATCCTCCTGCCTCCAACTTTTGGTAAACCTTACATCCCATAACCTTTGTCAGTACTAGAACAGCCTGTGAAATTTAAAAAACAACAACAAAATCAAAACAATATGAGATTAGAGAAAGATGAATACCATATAATTTCACTTATATGTGGAATCTAAAAAACAAACAAAACAGAAACACATAAACACAGAGAACAAACTGGTGGTTGCCAGAGGGGAGGGGTGTTGGGGAATGGGTGAAATAGGGGAAAGGGATTAAGAGGTACAAACTTCTAGTTGTAAAATAAAGAGAGAGAGACAGAGAGAGAGAGAGAGAGAGAGAGAGAGAGAGAGAGAGAGAGAGAGAGAGAAAGCGAGCATAAACAGGGGAGGGGCAGAGAGAGAGGGAGAGAGTGGGTCTGAGTGGGCTCTGACAGCAGTGAGCCTCATGTGGGGCTAGAACTCACAAATGCTATGGTCATCACCTGAGCCAAAGTTGAATGCTCAACTGACTAAGCCACCCAAGCACCCCTATATGAAGACTTTTAAAATGACCATTTATCCAGAATCATTTTCTTGGTGATAGGACATTTTTTAATATAAAATTTTCAGTTAACTAAATTTAACTTCTTTAAATATCAATTATTAAAGTTTTAAACTATTTTTTTAATGTTTATTCATTTTCACAAGGGAGACAGAACACGAGTTGGGGAGGGGCAAAAACAGAAAGGGAGACACAGAATCTGAAACAGGTTGCAGGCTCTGAGCTATCAGCACAGAGCCTGACATTGGGCTTGAACTTGGGAACAGTGAGATCATGACCTGAGTCAAAGTTGGATGCTTAACTGACTGAGCCACCCAACAGCCCTTAGTTTTAAACTATTTTTAATGAAAATACCTCATAGGTGACCCTTCAAATTCTTAGGGGCTGTATCCTAATACTTTTACAAAGTATAATACTTTCAGCCATCTAGTGAATAATTATATCAATGTGACCAAAGTATATTACGTAGCAGAAATTATGTATACAATGTTTAAAGTTAGCAATGGATATTGGGTAGTATTGGATAGTCTATTTTTTTTGCTTTTTTTAATTATTTATTTATTTATTTATTTATTTCTATAATATTTTATTGTCAAATTGCTTTCCATATAACACCCAGTGCTCTTCCCCTTAAGTGCCCTCCACCATCACCACCACCTCTTTTCCCTCCTCCCCCTTCCCCTTCAACTCTCAGTTCATTTTCAGCGTTCAATAGTCTCTCAAGTCTTGCATCCCTCTCTCTCCCCAACTCTCTCTCCCTCCTCCGCTCCCCCTGGTTCTCCATTAGGTCTCTCCTGTTTTCCTGCTAGACCTATGAGTGCAAACATATGGTTTCTGTCCTTCTCTGCCTGGCTTACTTCACTCAGC
>PISW01014978.1:0-18785 GCA_004023785.1 Mungos mungo | reverse complement strand
GAAAAGGCTTAAATGTCGAATTCACTTCAGTTGTATTTGTTGCACCATCCTGGGATCTTGCTGTGTATTATTCCTAGTGGCGGTAGACTCCAAGGAGTAGAGAATTACTTGGATCTTGGACCATTTCACCCTCCGACTTGTTAGGAGTACATTTCTTGGTCTGGAGACCAGTGTTTTTTTTAGTTATGTATGCAACTGCTGTTATTACACCTGGTTATCACAATTCAATTCTCAGGTGTTGCAGAAAAATCTACCTCTTTCAGACTGTAGATGGAAATAACTGTGAAAAAAAAAATGATGCAGAGATCTTCTAGTTTGTGCTAAACACACTGCTTTATTTTTACAGCCCACGTCTTCCATGAGGATACGAATTGTTCAGAGGCAGTCTTGTTTTGCTTTTCAAAGACATTTTGTAGAGATTTTTCACTAATGTGAATCTGATTTTATCTACTCGATTCTGTATAGATGAAGTAAATATGTATGATAAATTAAAAAAAAAAAAAAAAAAAGCTGACAGCCTGAGAAGTACTTCCAATGCAAGGAGCAGGGAGCTTCATGGCACTCCCCTTCTTGAGCCTGTCCATTGCTCTCCCATGATCCCCCACAAGCAAACGTGAATGGGTGTGCTAGGAAGAAGAGTGCTCCCTCACAGAGTCCTGGTAGGAAGCTCACCTGGGGCTTTGCTTCTCCCCACTGAAATCCAAACTCAATCTCCTTCATAGAGTATTTGAGAAAATGAAATGAGAGAAGATTACAAAGGATATCTGGCACAATGCCGGGCAGAGTGGAAAGAGGGAGCTAGGTTATAGTCACATGCAGCACATGCCCAGGGGGCCAGCAAGAACTTGGCAGGACTTAAATCCCAGAAGGTCAGATAAAGCTCCAGACAGGAGGAGGCAGGGGAAACAAGAAATACAGAAGGAACTCCTGCATATGTGGTCAAATAACATTTGGCAAAAGAGCCAAAAATACTCAATAGGGAAAGAATAGTCTCTTCAACAAATGGTGTTTCAAATACTGGATAACCACATGAAGAAAAATGAATTTGGACACTTATCTTACATGACTCACAAAAATTAATCTGAAATGGATTAAAGACTTAAACATAATATCTGATCATAAAATTCCTAAAAGAAAACATAGGGAAGCAGCTCCTTGACATTGGTCTTGGTGATGATTTTTTTAATAAAACACCTAAAACACAGCAACAAAAGTGAAAATCAACAAATAGGACTGTATTAAACTAAAAAGCTTCTGCCCAGCAAAACAAACCATCAACAAAATGAAAAGGCAGCCTACAGAATGGGAAAATTCTTGCAGACCATATATCACATAAGGAGTTAATACCAATATATATAAAGAACTTATACAACTCAAAACAATAGTAAGCAGAAAAACCCAATCTGTTTAAAAAATGGGTAGGGGAATTAAATAGACATTTTTCCAAAGCAGACATCCAAATGGCCAACAGGTACATGAAAAAATACTCAATATTACTAATCACCAGCAAATGCAAATCAAAAGCACAATGATACATCACCTTACACCAGTTAGGATGCTATCATCAGGAAGATAAGAGATAACAATCCTTGGCAAGGGTGTAGAGAAAAGGGAACCCTTTTTGCACTATTGGTGGAAATGTAAATTGGTTCAACCACTATGGAAAACAGTATGGAGTCTCCTAAAAATTAAAAATAGAACTACCATATGATTAAGCAATCCCACTGCTGGCTATATATTCACAGGAAATGAAAATGGGGCATCAAAGAGATATCAGCACTCCCGTGTTTATTGCAGGGATATCACAATAGCCAGGATACAGAAACAACCCAAATGTCCATCAAAGGATAAATGGATAAAGAAGATGTGGTTATACAATGGAATGTCATTCGGCCATGACAAAGAAGGAAATTCTGCCTTTTGCAACAACATGGACTTTGAGGGTATTATGCTAAGGAAGGTAAGTCAGACAGATAAAGATAAATACTGCATGATATCACTTATATGTGGAATCTTACAAAGCTAAACTTGTAAAAACAGGGAGTAGAATGGTAAGTACCAGGGGCTGGGTAATTAGCAAATTGGGGAGAGGTTGTTTAAGAGTACAGATTGGGAACTATCAGATAAATGAGTCAAAAATATCTAATGCTGGGGGGTGAGGGAGAGGGGAAAATGGGTGATGGGCATGGAGGAGGGCACTTGTGGGGATGAGCACTGGGTGTTATATGGAAACCAAGTTGACAATAAACTATAAAAAAAAAGAATATCCAATGCACAACATAGTGATTATAGTAAACGATACTGTATAATAAACTTCAAAGTTGCTAGGAGACTAGATCTTAATTGTTCTCATCACACACACATACACAAAAATTATATGACATACTAGAGGTGTCGGTTAATGCTGCAATGGTAATCATGTTGCAATATAATCAAATCAACACCTTATATACCTGAAACTTACACAATGGTATATGCCAGTTATATCTAAATTTTAAAAATAAAATAATATAAAAAAACTAAATATTCCCAGCTCCCAAGAGGGAACTGGCCTTGTGCATCAGAGTAATTACGGAAATCATGGCACAAAGTAGCAGAACCAGGTGTGAGGTTGCTGCTTGTTGACACCCCAAGCTACTGGCCTGGAGCTCCTTAACACCCCCAAATCAAGCCCAAGACCTGTTCCAGAGACTAGAATGGCGAGTAGCTCTGGTTATGGAGTTGGAAAGATGCTGTTTTATATCTCCATGCCTTTACTGACACAGCTCCCTCCATTCTTTCCTGTGTCTCTCTACTCTTTCAAAATCTAGCTCAGGTCAGCTTCTGCCAGAAGATGTCTCTAGACCCTCCACTCCTGCCTTGGTGTCCCCATGAACTCTATATAGAGGACCATCATATCCTCTACATCAATTTATTGTGTGTATATACTGTGCCTCCTTCAATAGATTGTGAGCTCCAGATGGCTACTGCACTGGAGTGGTATCATGGGGACATCTAAATGCAATGGCCAGAGTCTGCTGAATGAATAGACTGACTTTCATTTTCATCAGTATGAATGACTTGGTTGTCAAGGATTAAAAATCTCCTGGCACAGGACACCTAAATGCTGGTAAAACATTTTTAAATCTCCGTTCACCTACATGGCTGAACTGGCAGAAAAGTAAAAGACATGCTCAGAAGTCAGAAACAATGAGAAACCATAAATCCAGAGAGATTATCAAGTACTAAAACTGACATTCTCTCTAGAGGCATGTGCCCATCCCCAGTGGTTAGGGACTGATTTTAATGGGCCTCATGAGCACAAGAGGACAGGATATAAAGTATGGAATCAGAATGAGGTAGAAGGCTGAATTAGAGATCTCACCAAAAACTAGGATCTCAAAAAAAAAAAAAGCACCATCCTCAATTGTATGAACTAGATCTTTAAAAAAATCCTTTCCCAGGGGGCACGTGGGTGACTCAGTTGGTTAAGCGTCTGACTCCAGCTCAGGTCATGATCTCACGGTTTGTGAGTTTGAGCCCCACACTGGACTCTATGCTGTCATCTCTGAGCCTGGAGCCTGCTTTGGATTCTATGTCTCCTTCTCTCTTTGCCCCTCCCCTGCTCACACTCTGTCTCTCTGTTTTTCAAAAATAAATAAATATTAAAAAAATTTTTAATAAAAAAACCAAAAAAAATTTCCCCATGATATAGGCAAACAGCAGAGATTTTAAATGTTTGACCTTGACTCTGAGTATAAAAATAAGTGGGGAAAAGCAAATCTCCCTAGAGAATTCTTAATCACAAGACTTTACTCATGTGGATTCAGAACTGGAATCTACACTACCTGTAGGGACAGAAAAACCCAAAGTCAAAAATTTAGTTTAAGGTGGTTCTAGGTTGACCAGTAAATCCAAAGCAGAATGAACAAAAGGAAAATCACACCAAATGCATTGTATTGTATTCAAACTATAAAACATTGAAAGACAAAAAATCGTAAAAAGTAAATTTAATTCCTGTCCAGGTAAAAGAACCTTGGACTGAGGAAAATTTCTTCCTCCCCTTCAACACAAGCAAGTTGAAGGTGAGGAAAAAAAAAGGAAAAGGAATTGCCTTGCAAACAGTAATCATTAAAAATGCTGAGGCACCTGGGTGGCTCAGTTGGTTAAGCCTCAACTCTTGATTTCAGCTCAGGTCATGATCTCACAATGTGTGGGACTGAGCCTCACATCAGGCTCTGCCCAGATAGCACAGAGCCTGCTTGGGATTCTCTCTCTCCCTCTCTCTTGGCTTCTTCCCAGCTCGTGCTATCTTCTTCTCTCTCAAAAATAAACATTTTATATATATATATATAAATGTATACATTATATATACATATATATGTGTATATATGTATATGTATATATATATATGTTTCTTCTTCTCTCTCAAAAATAAACATTTTATATATTTTATAATGATAAAAAGATCAATTCATCAAGAAGATATATTCATTATAAACACTTACACACTATACACACCTAAGAATAAAGCCCTAAAATACATGAAGCAAAAATTGACCAGACTGAAGGAGGAGACCGACAATTCAACAATCATAGAAAGAGAATTCAATACCACTCTCAATAATGCTTAGAACATCTAGATATAAAATTTAAAAACATAACCTTATGCAACTTGAATTATTTGAAGGCCTCTTCAGATTTCCTGCCAAGAATTTTGCTGAAGTCTGTGCCAACACTTAAATCATATATTGTGTCTTACTGTTGCCAGGAGATCATTAACATTCATCCCATTTTATGTCTTCCTTTACCCAATGTTTTATGAGATATATTCCCAATACTGCAAACAATTCAACATTTATGGGAAACGTTTACCTGTTATGTTTGCTTAATAATGATAAAAGAAAAAATGCAGGTTACTAATGACTCAGAAATGACATCGTGTAGAGCTGTCATTGTACAAGACTATTTGTGGAAAATTTAATTGTTGAGAAATAAGTACACAAAAAGCTTCACTGGGACCCCTGGGTTTTGGTAATTAAGCTGTATTGTCTGCTAGTGATGCAAAGGTTGTGGAAAACTATGAAATGTCTCTCTGGTTAAATGTTTGGGGTTTTTTTTTTCCAAACAGTAAGAGATTATCCAGAAAGTACACCAGAGGAGAAACTGTTAAAAAAAAAAAAAAAAAGCTAAGAAAAGGAGGCTGAAGGAGAGGCATGCTAGAGGTTTCCAACTATTTGAAGGGCTGCTATATGGAAAAGGTGATAAACCTGACCTATAACACTCAATTATTTAATAAATGTTTGAGTATATAATTTGTGCCAGGAATTGTACTAGATGCTAGTAACCCAAGAATGGGGAGAAACTAGCATCAAGGAGGAAAAGACATGTACAACATATCACCTCACAATATAATAAGTGCAGCAATCAACACAGGTACGGGGAAGAGTGTGCTGTCAGAGTAAATATACTATGGGAAATCAGGGAAGCCTTCTTAGATGAGGTGACTGTTCAACTGAGAGAGAAATCAAAGTTTACCAGAAAGAGGAAGGGGTGCCTAGGTGGCTCAGTCGGTTGAGCATCCAGCTTCGGCCCAGGTCATGATCTCACAGTTTGTGGGTTCGAGCCCTGTGTCGGGCTCTGTGCTGACAGCTAGCTCAAAGCCTGGAGCCTGTCTTCAGATTCTGTGTCTCCTTCTCTCTTTGACCCTCCCTTGCTCACACTGTCTCTCTCTCTCTCTCTCAAAAATAAATTTTAAAAAAACATTAAAAAAAAATTTTTAAGAAAGATGAAGAGGCAAGAGACTACAGAAAGAGGCATGAGCAGAGGTATAAAGGTATGAAGAGTGGTGGGATTTGTGGGGGAATAAGTGACTCCATGCTGCTAGGACACAAAGTAAGGGTAGGAGGAGGTAGTACAGGAGGTGAACAGGTGCACGGAGGCAAATTAGGACGGGCTTACACTCCTATTGGCAAGCTGAGAAGGGAAATTATAGTTCTTATATGTTGTTCCAGTTGAGCTAAAATAAAACCTGGGGTGAAGTTATAAATTAAAGGGAAAAAATTTTGGGTCAGTATAAGAAAAAACATTTTAATTAGCTAGAATTACAAAACCAGGAAGTTGTTTTGCAGAATACTGATCAACACCAGTAACAGCCAGAGATATCTGTAACAGATAAAAGAAAACTTGTCAGAGATATAATAAAAAGGATTCCCAGAAAAATCTATATGAAGAAAACTTTAAAACACTCCTAACTTGAACAACTGGAAAAGCACCCTTTCTCCTTGGATAAAACAACACAACATCATTTAAAATGCCCTCTCGCCAGACATTTAGTTTATATCCAATTCTTTTTTTTAATTTTTTTTCTGTTTTTTTTATTTATTTTTGAGAGAAGAGAGAGACAGCATGAGCAGGGGAGGGAGAGAGAGAGAGGGAGACACAGAACCTGAAACAGGCTCCAGGTTCGGAGCTAGCTGTCAGCACAGAGCCCGACGCGGGGCTCGAACCCATGAACCGTGAAATCATGACCTGAGCCAAAGCTGGACGCTTAACCGACTGAGCCATCCAGGCACCCCTGTATCCAATTCTTGACTGTTATAAAAAGTGAACATTTTTGTTCAGTGGCATGCTGGCAAATGTTAAACACTTGGGGAGGGGGCCTTGATTTCTAGCGTTTTCCCTGGTGTAAATACGCTGGCATGGCTGATTTCAAGCTACGCTCATAAAGCCACTGAATTGGGAAATGCATGGGAATTGGGAAGTGATTGGGAAATGTATCCAGTTAGTTCTTACAAGCCAGCGAGCTGTCTCCAGCACACCACTGCTTCTCCTTGAAGCCTTGTCTCCACGTTGCATTATATTCTTAAATTCATTGGTGTGCAATGTTTGGAATACTAAACACAAGTACTTCTGTAGAATCCATATATACCGAATAAGATACTCCTTTTTAAAGTCCTGGGAGAGTCTGCTATCATACATAAAGCTCTAAACCTGGAGAGTTCACTGTTCCCTAGTCTGAGGGACACGGCATGCTGTGAATGCCTCTAAACTGAACCCGTACTATAATTGTCTCACTATCAAGAGTATGAGCCCTCATACTAAAGACTCTGCCTTACTTTTTTTTAATTTCTTTTTTAATGTATATTTAATTTTGAGAGAGAGTGACAGAGCAGGAGTGGGGGAGGAGCAGAGAGACAGAATCTGAAGCAGGCTCCAGGCTCTGATCTGTCAGTACAGAGCCCAATGAGGGGCTCGAACCCATGAACTGTGAGATCATGACCTGAACCGAAGTCAGCCACTTAACCAACTGAGCCACCCAGGCACCCCTGCCTTACTTGGGTTTATACCACAGTAACTGGCACAGAAGTATCTGTCATGGAGAATGGTTTCTGGATTGCACAAATGAACAAACGTAGAAACCTGAGTTCTAACCCCAAATCTGCCTCTTACTCAAGGCTTGACTTTTGCCAAATCAGTCTCCTTCTCTAAATCTGAATGTCCTCATTCATTTTTCTCCAGCATGTCCCACAGAGATATGCTATACAGAAAAAGTGGGGGGGGGGTCCATAATTGAGACAGTTGGAAAATATTGGAAAATCTGGTTGGATTCTGCTCTTAGAGTCACAGAGCACATTTCTAGAACAAATCATCTGAGAAGCCCAGCAGTGAGGAAACCAGTTTAACTTTGTCTTACCACATGCATTTGGCCATGGAGACCTCCCTTTTCTCAGTATTGGGAACTACTGAACTAGAAAGGTGTTCAAGACTCCTCTACGCTCTGAGGTTTTATGGTTTTGTCACAGAATAGCTCCAGCTGGATTTGAAACTCTAGCTAGATGGTGAAAATCAAATCACAAATGTTCAGAGATGAGAACATGAATGTGTTATTAGCTAGCATTTGTATTTGTGGGGTCACAATATAGAAGGTCCTCCACCCCCTTACACATCCCAGATAGGGTCACTCCTGAGCAAGTTCCCACCCTTACATGTACCTTCCAAGCCAGAGTCACCTAGATGTCCTGTGCTCATCACTGTGATTCAGAACCCCCCTTCACTTAGCCAAAGTGGTTCCTGGGTAAAATGGATCAGTCTTTCCATCTGAAGTCCAAGTATACACAGACTTCTCATTTGCTCACCTTTTGTTAACTGCCATAGACTTGACCTAACTGATGGTCATAACCTTACTTGCACCATTATCTAAACCAGTACCCTCCAGAGGCATGGGAGTGGCTCAGTCAGTTAAGTGGTTGACTTTGGCTCAGGTCATGGTCTCATGGGTTCGTGAGTTCAAGCCCCACATTGAGCTCTGTGCTGACAGAGCAAAACCTGAAGCCTGCTTTGGACTCTGTGTCTCCCTCGCTGTCTGCCCCTCCCCCGCTCGTGCTCTTGTCTCATACGGAATAAAGGTTTAAAAAAAATTTTTTTTAGTGAATAAGTAAATAAATGAACTGGAACCCTCCAAAGTGTTTGTATTGTACATACCAACCTGGGAAAATATTTTGCTGTGCACTCCCAATTTACTGTGTTCACTTATTTGCAAAATTATGGGCGTGCTCTGTTGTCCTAATATGACTTTTATTAAACTCAAAAGAATGTAAACATAAATCAGGTGAGAAACAAAATAAACAGGAGTAGAAGTTCTGATGTTCTTGTACAACCCCAGCAGGTTACTTGGACTCCCCTGGTGTGCACGTCCCTCACTTTGGAGACAGCCTTTAGGTTACAAGGGAAAGTAGAGGCTACATCATGCTACCGAGCTGAACAGACAAGCTCTACTAACGTGGCCGTTCCTGCTCCCAAAAGGGGTGACTAGCCTGTGTTGGAAAACCTATGGCAGTTAAGCATTTCAGCAGAGTGGACTTCAACTTGAAGCGGACCTGGGTTCAAATTCTGATTTTATCAGCTTGCTGGTATGTGACTTTGAGCACATACTATTAAGTAATAATAGTATGTCTCATTTTTTAGGGATTTACTAGGTGTCTGGCAGTCTGCTAAGGGTTTTGATACACAGAACCTATTTATCCTTATGTCTGTCATACAATAAAGATATTATTATCCCCATTTAATAACTCAGGGAAAATAAGACACCAAAAGGCTATGTAATTTGCCTAAAGTGAAACTTGTCTCACTCCAAATTCCTGACTCCTGAGCACCACACCCTACTGCCTCCCATGCTCACCCTCTCTGAGACTCTGGTGTTTTATCTATGAAGAGGCGATAGATAAATTGTATGTGTATACTGTGAGCACAGTACCTAGGCTCAACAAATGTTAATCAGTAATTATTAAACTCCCAGGTAAGTCCCCAAAAAAGTGCCAAAGGTGGGTCATCAGAATAAGAATATAAAGAAAGTTAATCACGTTGGACCCTGACAAAAGAAGGTACTAGGAGAAGGGAGTGGCACGGAGCCCCCATAGAGGGCAAGAATGAGTGGGTATGTGTGCTGTCCTATTCCTGTGGCCTTGAGGCAGGGGTTTCAGAGCTGCTGGGCAGATCCACCTGGTGTGCAGGTGGGAGCCTAGGACCTTTCCAGCTACCTGATTCCAGTGTTAACATCTTCACCTACTTCTTCTCTGACTCCATGGTCAACGCAAATTTCTGAAAGCATTCCAGCTCTCCATGGAGGAGAGAATTCACTGACCATTAATGTTCTATAACAGGGCAATCAAATTAATACATAGACACTTTTAAACTCCAAGATGTCGAAGAAAGATCACAAGCCTAAAGACCTGGGTCCCACGCTGCCTGGACAGCTTTGTGACTTCAAGGCATCCTCTATTTTCACATTTGTCTACCACAGACTTCCACTTCCCCCAAATTGCTAAGGTCCCTTTTTCCTCTTCTAAGTTCTAGAGTTGAGGCACTGAAATCCCCTGCTCCACCGCTTTCCCTCTTATGAAACAATCAACGTTGCTCCCCAGCAGTGAGAACCGGCAGGGTGTTCATTTAAGGCTTGAAGACACCTAGGAGGAAGAAGCCATATCATAAATATAAACTAGCACTAAAATCACTCATAACTTTAATCATTAAAAGCAGCCTGAGGTATGGAAACATAAAAGTTGCAACAATCACACTATTTTTAAGTTTATTTATTTATTTTGAGAGAGAGAGAGTGGGGGAGGGACAGAAAGAGGGAGGGAGAGAGAATCCCAGGCAGCTCCACACGGTCAGCGCAAAGCCCCACCAGGGTTTGATTTCAAGAATCATGAGATCACTGGGGCGCCTGGGTGGCTCAGTCGGTGAAGCCTCCAACTTCAGCTCAGGTCATGATTTCATGGTTCATGAATTCGACCCCTGTTTTGGGCTCTGAGCCTGGAGCTTGCTTCAGATTCTCTGTCTCCCTCTCTCTGCCCCTCCCTTGCTCACACTCTGTCTGTCTGTCTGTCTCTCTCTCTATCTCTCTCTCTCTCTCAAAAATAACATTAAAAAAAGAAACTTAAAAAACAGAATTATGAGATCATGAGCTGAGCCAAAATCAAAAGTCTGATGCTTAACCGAGCCCCCCAGGCACCCCCAAACTCTTGTCCTCTCTAAATCTGTAAAATTATTGGCTTGGTTTGTCCTCTACTGTTTGTTGTTGATTTGATTTACAGTCAACGGGAAGCCACTCCATGATTCAATTTGATTCCATTCAATAAACACTTCTTCTACCCCTCCACTTTGGCAGGGAGCTCCCTAAATCACATTTTACACTGACAGATTCAATAATGCATGCGGTACCCTTACTCAGTAAGGTGTTGGGTATTGGGATGAGGCAGAGGGCTGTAAAAGATGACAGATGCCCTTTTTTTCATTTCTTCTTCTTCTTTTTTATTTTTAAGGGTAGCAAGGTTAAGAAAAATTAAATTACAAACAATAATAATTTAAAACCCACCCATGTTACCACCCTTAACACAAAAATTGTCACTACTGCATCCACTCCTCCATGTGCATACATAATTATTAGCCCAGTGACCAAGCACCTGCACTGAGCGAACTGTGGGGGCTGAATTCCAATGCCCCCAGTCAGGGAGGTGGGCCAGAGACCTTGGACAAGTTCTCTGGACTCCGTGCACTTTGCTTTTCTTGTGGATCAAAAGGGGGGAAAGGGTCATCCTTACATTATGAGGGCGAAGGAATTATACATACAAAGGACTTAGAAAGTGCCTACCACATAGCAAGCAGTCTAAATGGGTGCTGTTAATTATGGCATCCACACTAGTGTTTAACTTAATTTCCAGTAGCTGTTATTTTTTGTTCGCTGGCATTGAGGAGTCTACATATTCCTCGTGCCCATTTGCTCCATATGCAAGGGGCTAGAATTGCTCCTTGGAATTGTTTCATTTTTCTTGGCTGAGACAACAAAGCAAGGAGACACTCCCTCCAGTCAAAACTCTGCAGAGGGTGGTATGACTTGAGTGGGAGAAAGAAAGGAAGAGCCAGGATCGGGTAGACCTCTTTTCCATCTTTGCTTGCCGCTTACCCCTCTCCCTATTATATGCTTCCTCCAGATCACCCTTGCTAACAACTGTATGTTGTCAATGTTCATCTAATCATATGTAAACTTACGGGGATGGGGGGATGAACGTGAGTGTATATGTGACAAGAGACGAGAGTGTCTGTTTTCTCAAAAATGGGATCATATGATAATATATTTCTATCCATCTTGCTTTTCTCACTTAAAGTATCTCAGCTGAAGGTGAGTTGTTTCCTAATAAATGGGTACCTACAATTTTAAATGGAGCATTTATTTCAGCAAGACTTTATCTCTGGGAGCCCTGTGGGGTCTGGGTTGAGGATCTCTCTCCAGCAAGTGTTTACATTTCCTTTGCCTGGAACTCGGGGCAACTACCAGCCTAAGTCTACTTTCTTTTGTACGTTATTGTATATTAGGAAAAGGTACATATTTATATATTATACATATTGAATATTATAAGCTCTACTTTATAGTGCCCCGGAGCAGACAGGAATTGTGAACTGGGGACTCAAACACAATCAACAGCAGACCTTCAGAAATGAAGGCTTAAAACAGATTTCTGTTTTTCTCCACCCAAACCCAGGATAAAACCGATAACATTTTGTTATATTTTTCTCCTTGCTAGTAGACAAAATTTCCTTTGGCACATTCATTCACAAATGTCCTAGTTTTATGCAGGGGTTTTTAGTTCCAATTCCCTGGTTAACCCAAGCCTGAGGCCTGATCTCCTGCCCCTGAGTGTTTAAAACCTGGTTACTGAGGGGCACCTGGGTGGCTCAGTCGATTGAACATCTGACTTTGGCTCAGGTCATGATCTCATGGTTCACGAGTTTGAGCCCCACATCAAGCTCTGTGTTGACAACTCAGAACCTGGAGCCTGATTTGGATTCTGTGTCTCCCTCTCTCTCTGCCCCTCCCCAGTTCGTTCTCTCTCTCTCTCTCTCTCTCTCTCTCTCTCTCTCTCTCTCTCTCTCTCTCAAAAATAAATGAAACATTAAAAAAATTAAAAATAAAAACCTGGTTACTGAGATCAGCAGCCCCACTGCACTTCTTCGGCCCCGTAAGAGGTTCTCTTAATTACCTACAAGCTCAGCTCTGCATTTAAAGAGATGTTTGCTGTGCTTTATCAATTATCCTAAGAATTTATAAGATGAGTTTTTCAGGATACCTATTCCGCCGTAAAGATCAGACGGAAGTCAGAAGCCTATTAGCTTAGCTGTGTCCATTAGATGCACACCCATCTTCCGTGCATGGGATGATTAAGTCATCACACTTGTGCGACCTTGGATACTTTCCTAAGTGCCTTTCAGGTCCATTATATTCTTTGGTAAACTCAACAACTCCATAAGGTAGATATCACAGGTATTATTATTTTCATTTTATAGAAAAGGAATAGATGCTCAGAGAACCTAAGTGTCTTACCTCACAGGGGCCAAAAAGCAAAGTGGAGGCAAACTGGGAGTAGCATCCTGGCTTCACCCACTGCCTTTCCCCAGCACCTCCAGGCTCCCATCACAGCCATAGACTGATTGATCCCCTGGCCTCTCATGAATTCTTCCACCACATTTCTTGAGCACCTACTGTGAGCCAAACCCAGGGTCAGACATTGAGATTAAAAAAACTGAAGAAAGGTAAGCCCTTCCTAGGGGCTCTTAGGTTGGCAGGAGAAAATAAAGTAACACCCTCAAACACAACACACCCAGATACAAACTGTAGACAGAACAATAAAGAGGAAAATGCAAATTTGCCCAGATGCCCTTGATGACCTCTATTTCTAGTATATGAAGGAGGGGGAGGGGAAATGCTATTCAAAGCTGGCTGCAGACTTCCTCTTGTTCAGCAAAACATATTGATGTTTACACTAACACCCCTCCATAATGCAAAAAATGGAATCCAGAAAATCCAATGGCATGGAATGCTGAAGCTGCATTATTGCAAGGTTAATGAAAAGCAATATATTTCAGAAGGGTTTCGCGTTACTGTATAACGCGCATGCATGTGGGACTGTGGAAGCACACTTTAGCGCTGTTTGGTTTTCTGGACTGAGACAGGAAGGTGTGCAGACACACTCGCCAGTCGAAGCTCTGTGTAGGGCGGGTGTGAGCCGGTTGGAAAGAGAGGAAGAGTCAGACTCTACTGACCAGCTAGTGTAGTCAGGGCTGTGGCCTCCTTCCGCTGGCAGGAGGCAGTGTCCTGAGGGGAATGCTTTCCGTTAAACGGATCTCAAAGGAGTCACTTCCTGATTCCACCACATTCCCCAATTCTCACAGTGATGGGATTTAAAATCCAGCTGGGCAGGGGCACCTGGGGGCTCAGTCGGTTAAAGTGTCCTGGCTTTGGCTCAGGTCACTATCTCAGGGTTTGTGAGTTTGAGCCCCACGTTGGGCTCTGTGCTGACAGCTCAGATCCTGGAACCTGCTTTGGATTCTGTCTCTCTCTCTGTCTCTGTCTCTCTCTCTCAAAAATAAATAAACGTTGAAAAAAATTTAATAAAATCTGGACTGGCAGAGGGAGGGAAAAATCGTCAGTTGTGCTGTATCTGAATTTCATCATCGCAGGGCACCATTATTGCCAGGTTCTATTGTATTTAACTGTGAAAAGGTAAGCTCCAGCATATCAGCTGGGGGGAGACATGGGATTGAGGGAACTAGAAAACTCTCCATAAAAAGTAAGACAACTTTTGAGGGGCAGGGATGGTGATACTAGGTCAGAAAGAGAAAAGAGCAAAGTAACAAGAGGTAAGCCAAGAGACAATGTGAAGAAAACAATAGAAGAGTTTAATGAACAACTTTAAGTTATTTGCTGTGTTGAGCTCAATATTGCCCACCTCCTCTGTCTGTAAAACTGTCTGTAAACTGCTCTACTCACAATCTTGGGTCAGTGGTACTTTGGACAACCATGGAATCAGAGCTGTGTTCAGTGGGTTTGCCATGGGGTGATGTGCAGGCAACAATGGGCAGAGGGAAGAAATGGAGAGACACCACCACAGAATCTGGACACTGGAAACTTGGGGTCAGGGGGAAGAGTGTGCATGGCCCACTAGCTAAACTGGCAAGGGGGCTCGAGCCAATCCTGCTTAAGCATTCAGTAAAATTCAGAGAAATATCAGAGAACACTCAAGCCTAAATAAATACATTATAAAATCTGAATGAAAAAGAATTTTCTAGGAAAATGTAATTTGCCTAAGGATTCCTTAGAAGAAACCAAAAATCTTAAGTGGCATCCAGTTTCTTGAGAAGAAAGAGAGCAAGTTGTCAAAAACTGCTCCCTCTACACACCTCAAAATGCACCAGACCCAAGGTTTCAAAGAGCAGGTAGTTTCAACAATATTTAAACTTGCCTAGAGTACAGAAAGAAAAACTTCTTTTGTAAAGAGAGTATTACATTAGTATCAAAATCTGGTAAATATTTCACACATGGTAAAAACTAAAGACAAATGTCACTTCATATCTATGCAAAAATCCTAAATAAAATATTAATCCACAGAAAGAGACAGCACATCAAAACAATAATGTGTCTTACCTAAGCAAAGTTGATTCTAGGAAGACAGAGATAGTTTGGTATTAGGAAATCTATTGATTATTCATATTTATTGATCTAAGGAGAAAAGTCATATTGATTCCTTAGGGGATGAAATGGCATTTGATAAGCCTCTATCCCTAGTCTTGATTTAAAAAAAAGAAAAGCCAAATACCCTATGAGCCAGCAGTTGCACTACTAGGCATTTACCCAAAGAATACAAAAATACTGGTTCAAAGAGACACACACCCTAACATTTACAGCAGCACTATCAACAAGAGCCAAATTATGAAAAGAGCCCAAATGTCCACTGACTGATGAATGGATAAAGAAGATGTGGTATATATAAATACACACACACACACACACACACACACACACAACACACACAGAGGACTATTATTCAGCCATCAAAAAGAGTAAAATCTTGCCATTTACAATGGCATGGACAGAGCTATAGAGTACTATGCTAAGCGAAATAAGTTAGAGAAAGAAAAATACAATATGATTTCATTCATACACGGAATTTAAGAAACAAAACAAACATAGGGAGAAAAAAGAAGCAAAAGAGATTCTTTTTTTCTTAATGTTTTTTTTTTTGAGAGAGAGAGAGAGAGAGACAGCATGAGAAGGGGAGGGTCAGAGAGAGAGAGACAGAGACAGAGAGACAGAGAATCTGAAGACAGGCTCCTGGCTCTGAGCTAGCTGTCAGCATAGATCCTGACACAGGGCTCGAACCCACGAATGCCAAATCATGACCTGAGCCGAAGCCAGATGCTCAACCAACTGAGCCACCCAGGTGACCCAATAGATTCTTAACAATAGCGAACAAACTGATGGTTACTGGAGGGGACGTGGGCAGAGGGATGACTTAAATGGCTGATGGGTATTGAGGAGGGCACTTATAATGAGCACTGAGTATTGTATGCAAGTGATGAATCGCTAAATTCGACACCAGAAACCAATATTACACTGCATGTTAACTAGCTTGTATTTAAATTAAAATTTGGAGAAAAATATATAAATAGATAGATAATAGCCAAATAACATAGGTATCTTTGAATAATTCTGTGGGTGTGTGTATATATTTGTACATGTTACATATATACATAGACACACACACACATATATCCTTCCTATATTATATTCCTTAATATAATATTATTTTCCATATGTATGTATATCACATATACATACATATTATATGTACACATACCTACACTTATTCTAAAGACAGCAATCTAATAAAGTCAGAAACAAGAAAGCTCACTCTATTATAATTTAACCTGGTCCCAGGAGTAATATGAATATAATTATAAATAGAACTACACAAGAGAAAGAAATGAAAAGTATAAAAACTGGAAATAGCAACATAAAACTATTACTATGATGTGGTTACATATCTGGAAACCACAAGAGAATCAACAAAAGAATTGCTATAATAAATAGGAAAATTCACTAAGACACAGGATTGTTGATAATGAAGAAAACTGGAAGTAGCCCCCAAACCCATCATTGGAGAGTAAGAGGTAGATTATACTGTGTACACAGAAGAACACCCATTAAAAATAATGATGTATAACAATACTGATATAAAAATGCTCATAAAATATTATTGAGTGGAAAACATTACATTATAAAATACTATGTATAATATAATCCCGTTTATATAATATGTATATATGTGTGTGCGTGTGTGTGTGTGTGTGTGTGTGTGTATTGCCTGAAGAGATATTTGGAAGGGTGTTTACCAAAATGTTAACAGTAGTTATCTTTGGCTAGCAGTTTGTTGATGATTTATCACTTGTATTGTTCTACATTATTTGACATTTTCCCCAAAGATTGCATTATTTTTATAAAAATAATAAAGTCATTTTCAAATCATAAATGATTTGAGACATTAAAAGAAATTAATAGCCACTATCAGACAATGTTTTTGGTCCCTTGCACCTATAGATATTCATTCATGCTGTGTACGCCCTAACATCAAACAAGGATTTTGTTTGGGTGTTAGTGTATGTACAGAATTAGCCCTCAAAAGAGAAAGACTTACTTACACTTGAACTTTCCAATCGCTCCTTTCCAATGGATTAGAACTCAACACTTCACAAGAGGAAGAGAAACAAATCCTAATGGCTAAGACCTAAATCTCAGTCAATAGCTGCCTTGTAAAATTTCCAGTGATCGCACTGTTCACAGTTTCAAAGAGCTCTGTTGTACAAACTTAGACACGGGGAAGATGATGTGCTGTGGAAAACGTCAGGTGACCCCAAAATGTCTTTAGTGAAGACAATGATATTAGCGATAAAAATGCATGTAAAAAGATTAAATAAAATTGTTTGGTGAGGGGTGCCTGGATAGCTCAGTCAAGTAAGCCTACAACTCCTGATCTCCACTCAGGGCATGATCTCAGGGTTGGAGAGATCAAAGCCCTGGTTGGTGTATTCGCTGACAGCAGGAACTCTGCTTGGGATTCTCTCTCTCTCCCTCTCTCTCTCTTTCTCTCTCTGCTCCTCATCCCCTCTCAAACTAAATAAATAAACATTAAAAATTTGTTTTATGAAATGTAAAGGTGTAAAAAATAATATTCTAAATTAATAATTTTCTGCAACACAAGCAGGGCAGGGGCAGAGAGAGAAAATCCCAAGCAGGCTCTGTGCTATCAGCACAGAGCCCCACACAGCTGGAACTCAGAACCATGAGATCATGACCTGAGTCAGATGCTTAAGGGACTGAGTCACCCAGGTGCCCTGACTTGAGATTTCTTAATAGGTGTAACAAAAGTAACAAAAACTATACATTAAAAGTACACATGTGGCTTTTTTTTTCCTAGTCGCTTTAAAATGTGTGCGTTCAAGGAGGCCCCTTAAAAAAAATTTTTTTTGAGAAATTTTCTCCAAGGGGAAAAAGAGTACTCGCTGTGTCATTTCATTATAGGACAGTTTGAGAAGCAGTGTGGGGTCTGCAGGCAGAGGTCTAGAACCCCTACTTAACTGATACTCCTACCTTCTTTTTCTGGACCCAGTGAAGCCCGAATCCCAGGACTGAGGATAACAAAGCGGAGGCTGGAGGCTGGGGAGGGGCAGGGGCGCCGAGGACGCGCCTCCTTTCCTTCTCCCCGCCCCGGGAACCCACAATTAGTGTGGCTGTGGAAAAAGTGACAGAGCGGAAAGAGTAAAAAATCTTGATGGCTGATTTACAGGCTAGTCATGTCCAAGGCCACGTGGTGAGTGAAAAACCCCGGCAGAACAACTTTCTTCTGAGTTGGGCGGGCAGAGGCTGCTCTTCAGGAAGGGACCTGAGACTTCTGAAAGATTGTGGTGGGGAGAAGGGGGAGAGGCCAGAGAGCGGAGCCGGCCCCGCCCCTCCCCACCCCATCCCCAGCAGCGCCCAGGGCCCAGGCGCCGTGTCTGACCCCCACTCCACTCCAGGAGCCTTTGGAAGTGATGTGACCTGACATGCCGGCTATTGGAGCCTGGAGTCTTTCAGGGCACGCACAGATACACACACTGACAGGCGATGATACGGACAAGGAGCCCTGGGCGGTGCTGGCAAGACACACGGAGCATCTTTGGTCTAAGATCAGAAGATCCTCCCAGAACCCTCCTCCCTTCCTCTTTTTCTTTCTCCCTCCTCTGGGATGCTGAGGCTCAGGGTGTGCCTGGGAATGACTTGGACATTTATGTTCAGGGGTAGGGGTAAGAAGAGCCTCTGAGAACTCCCTGGAAGTGGAGAGAGATGGTCTGGAAGGGAGAGAGATATGGAGACATCCCTGCCCTGCTCCTCTAGGAAACTCAAAATGTAACTAGAAAGGGCTATAGCCAACTGG